>UZAN01042960.1:25360-41154 GCA_900618425.1 Echinostoma caproni
CCCGACTCCCAGCGAATAAATTATCCTGTTTCCAACTGATTTTACCATTAAAGCCCCGATCAGAAAACATTACCATCGGGTCGTTTATCCATACGCAGACAGAAATGGCACTTGATTCTGTGTTAAGTGCAAGTTCTACGTTTCCTGTTGTGAAAACTGCCTGTGTGATCGTTTTGAGTAAATTATCGTGTGGTACAAAACAACAAAGCAAAAATATGAACAATGCTGACGATGTTCCGCCCACCTTGAAAGTCCATTTCAAGTCAAACGACTTAGTGAGCTTTCAGAAAAAAGACATTAGACTTGTTTGACCAACAGCACCAGTTGGTAATCAGGGATTCTGCGGAGGTTGGTTCTGTGCTAGCTCAACTGTTTTCTAAATGCATTGAGTATTTATTCCTTTAGGTGATTAGGCTGCTAGGTTCACTTGATATGATCACTCCAACTTGCACACCACGGGAATGGAATTCGCAAGAGCCCATGAATCGGAATGAGACGACCAGTGAGGAAGAGATCCTGGGACCTTAGCGACAAACAAATGCTTGTTAATTTTCTTAAGAGTGCAGTTTCCGGTAAGAAGATTGTATCAAATTGCGGTGTGTGTAGAACATAAATCCATGCGTTTGTGAAAAATGAGACCAGTGTAAAAACAGGCTGGGAATAAAAAAACACTTCAAGTAACTGAAAAATCTTTCATTCGCATATTGATTGTTTCATTGATATCGATGATGTTGTGTATGCTTGTTTTCTCAGTTCTCAATTCAACTATCTGCCCGTAAGCGGGGTGTTACTAAAAAACTACTGAAAGTGGCACGCCAAATTGATACTTTTGTGCCTGCATAAATTTCAACAACGCCATCATATTGCCTCATCCATATTGGGCGGTTAGATCGCACCAGTTCTGAATCAAGAGCTATCGAATTGACTGGAGCCCGTTACTCCGTCGGATATTTTCAGCTGTGGTGAGACAAACCTTTATTTTATAACCTCCCCGACATACAGCTGGATTATGCTCACCGTAGTCTTCGAAAACCTGAGGAACCTGTAACCGTTTTGCTCGCATGCAGTACCACAGCGGTGAAGATGAAACCTTTAGTCATCGGAAAGCGCAAGAGTTCGCGATGTTTTAAACACCTAAATCTGGGCTGTTGAGAGTTGCCTGTCAGCACGTGCGTGAATGACCGGAGACGTATTTCACATACGGATAAAAAACTCACCAACCAAATGCTCCTAGAGCGACAATCGTTTCTTTTCTTTCTGATGATTATTCGACCGATCTCTCCATGCATCTAATTGAACTGTGTGAAGTTGATTTTGTACCGCCGAAACGCAACAGCAGAACTTTTAACTTGGGGTGTCGACATAACGAATCAATGGCAATCGTGGCCAATATAGTGATTGTTGTTTTACCGGAACGGCCCTATACTTCATCAGATAAGGAAGTTCATGTCTCTAATTTTCTTCTATAGTCAATCTTCCGGCCGCAGTGCACCGGATAATAGAAGCCTAGAAAAATGACACATTGAACTATCCTCAGATGCTTCGAAACTGCGGTATTCTTAACGAAAAACCCACTGTTTCTGTGTGAACCACGCGGGCAGCCCATCCAATGACCAATTGCCGATGATGTTGCTTTTCGATGAATCTGCATCAGAATATTATGCATTCATGAGTATGTTGTTGTTTCAGCATTTATGGTTTCTCCATCAGACTAAAATCACTGATCGTCACAATTTTGAAGAAGGAGTCTCGCAATCATTGCGCAAAATACCACGGAACAAGTTTGATCTCAATCCGTGCTAAAATATTAGCCTTCGTCATGCTTCGCCGTCTCTCGCTTTTACGGGAAAGGAGTGTCCGTGAACAACAAGCAGGACTTCGAACAGGTCGTGGTTGTATCGACCAAATCTTCGCGCTGCATCAACTCCTCGAGATACGCCGCACTCACCGTCGACAAATGGTTATCGTGTTCCATGACCTGAAATGAGTCTTCGACTCAGCTGATCGTAAAGCGCTTATTGATTCTCTTCTTCGAAATAGGATGCGCTGAAGTACATGAACATATTGAGTTCACTGTAGTCGGATGCATCTTGTAGCGTGAGGGTCTACGGCGGGCTGAGCAGATCGTTCGAAACCAGAAGCGATATTCATTAACGGTGCCTGATTTCACCATTTCTGTTCAATTTCGTTTTAAAGGAAATACTGGAGAATGCATTAAGTTGGTGTTGAGTGGGCAAATGGAGAACAGTTGTGGGACTTAGCTTACGCTGATGATAATCTCTGTCTTTCCGATTCTACGGAGGAAGCGCAAAGCGCACTTGGCAGATTAACAAGTTCTGTCGATTCGTTTCGTATGCACTTTGCACCTTCAAAGTGCAAAGTGATTCTGCAAGACCGAGTGTCACCGAGTCCTGTTCTGAAACCAGATGGTCAGGAATCAGCTGAAGTTGCCTGCTTCCCGTACTTGGGTAGTTGCGTGACTAACGACGGTAGCGCATCAAAAGAGATAACCGCCCGCAATTCCAATGCTCAAACACGTACGCAGGACCAAAGCACTTGACGCCATGTCTTGCTACAGTTCCAGTTGAAGTGGCACCATCAGACAGTTGTCTTTGATGGGTTTGGTTTCGTCACCTTGTTAGTAGTATACCTACTAACTGTGATTTGTCCCATCTATGCATTTTCTTTTTTACCACGAAATTCAGTTTCTTTACTACTAGCACGCTTGTTTGTCGTTTGTTTGACTGATGGAACTAATAATGTTTGTGCGTGACTTTTCCTCATTTGTTTTATCTCCCTATGTCTCATACACTTGTTATCCTCTGTTCTTATTGATCAGTTGAAACGGACAAGTTCAAAGGCGCCAATTGGTTCTGTCTATCCACTCTTGCTGGACACCACACAGATGCAATCTTCGATTTGGCATGGTAAGTGTATTCCTATCCGCCATCATCGCCGTCTGTTCTTATTTTGGTTAGTGAATTTGCTGTTTATGGCTTTCGGACTGTTTTTTTTTTCAACCAACGTCATCCGGACCGTAGAGCATCATGTTTTCTTATTATTTTTGTCCCATTCTTTCGGTTCTCTTGGGAATGGTTACTGTTTAGTTAAGATCAGTAAACTAATCTGTATGTCACTCTACGTCATTCAGTTTCCACAATGAAATGTGATTACTTGTGGAGTCACATGACGCTATGATTTTGAGCCGTGTGATGTTTGTACACGTGCTCATCTGTACATTATCACAATCAAAACTTCTTACACTATTACAACTCAAGGTTTTGGGATAGAGTTCCGGTGAGGGCACGTATATGTATGTATATGCTTTTGAAGTCCTGAAGCGACCAGGTAACTGTCTCACATTCTGCTTCCCGGCATTTCATTGACATTTGAAATGGATCGCCAATCGAGAAGCTCAGAAACAATCCACAAGGCTGAGGCCCACACACACAGCACAGTGACCGGAGCGTGTGAATTCGCATGGGATAACCCAAACGACTTTTTACCCTCAATACCAACACTCTGGGGGTACACGGTCTTCTTCCGCACTTTGATTTCCGGCTTAACCATCTTTCATTGGTTCCAGGTACTGTGGTTTTCACTGCTCGAATGATAGCATGCAGCAGCAACAATCTTTGGCTAGAGATGGATTTGTTCGTTATTCGTTAATAATGCGAGGAGTTTGGGAATCAGACTACTTTTTCGTCTGATGCATTGTAGATCTGGTTTCTCCCTCTTTGCTCCGTGGGCATGCATTTATTTAAGCAATGGGTGAAAAGACGTACTGTGTTGTATTACCAGTCGATTGCTGCTGCTGTATGTTCGATCGAATCACTTTTTGCTCATCCAGTACGTGTCGTGCCATTTACTTCCTGAATATTCAGACTGACACAATGTCTCCACAACTCTCGTTCAACGTATGCGGTGTGTGTGTGTGTGTGCGTGTACGTGTGCAGACATGTATGTGTGCTTGTTTGCTTGCTTGTATTAAGTATTACTACCCCCCTCCCGTTCTCCTAAATCAATCTGTCGACTGGCCGAAATGCGGACACGGTTCACAGATAATATAAATGAGGTTTTCGGAAATTGATGCGTGCGTGTGTGTGTGTGAATGTGCTTGCATATAGCTTCACTATCTGCCATCTCTCGGGGCTGTGACATTCACTTTCGTCCTTTCTAACCTCCGTTCCCACCCATCATCCCACTGTTACTTCTGTGTGTTGTGCTTCGTACTCTTGTTTCTTGTCTCCACTAACTGTGGGCCCTATGCTACAGCGATGGCGGACAATAAACCAATCAGATTCATACGCTTTTTGACATACGTCTTCGTACTGTTTGATACTGTCAACATCCCCTTCAAGAGAAAAAAATCATCTCTCTCTGAAGTGTATTATGTTTCTTCGTCTGAGCGGCTTTTGGTTGGAAACCACACTAACCATGACATATAAGTATGTTTATCCTCAGCGCGTTGTTGGGGTCTTTGTAGATCAGCTGAGTCGTGCTGCTGAGCCGGATGATTGAAATAAACAATTTTCGGTAATAGTGCAACTTTTGTAATGTGACTAGGGGATTCAGCTGGATATGCCATATCTCTGTCAAAGCACGTCCTCCACTACCGCAACATCTACTTCACGTTCCAGTCTGGTTTATCATTCTTGTGTAAAGTGGATAATTTTATTGACCGGAAAGAAAGGGGTGTTTAAAAACCGAAATACTTGTCATTCGTGTGAGAGTATTATTTGTCTACAGTTACAAATCCACCACTCTAAAACGAATTGCACAAGTTTTGAATTAGCTGAACAATAATACAGGACACATTCTTTTGACGTAAACAGTTTTATTTGATAGCAATACGGTACATTGAGGTACTGTTTCCCTTATCGACTAAAATAAGCTTTCTTGAAGTTTTCCTGTCACAGAGAAATATCAATATCAAGTCTTAGATGCCTTTTTTTTACCATTGAGTACTCCGTTTTTTTTTCTACTCGCTCATTTGCGTGGATTAAAATGCCTTTTGTATTTGTCATGTCAATGTTATCAGGTCAGCATGCGATCTCGCTGCTGTTTGTTCTTGGTCTAATCGAGTCACAATCAACAGATCTCTCGTCACCTTTCCTCAACGTCAAAGTGTGGATTGCTCGACTTTGCTTGTTAGTGGGCACAATAGTCTTACATGACAGTGGTAGTTGTGCACCGCATAACCTAACGTGTTGCCATGGTTAAATTTCTGTTTGGTCACTTTTCAGTTCCGGACAATACGATGTACAATCGGGGCTTGAACAGGATTGTAACCTACCTTTCAGATTGGATAGTTAGGCTTGATGGTGAGGACTGATACAATTGTTATGTAGCGGAATTATAAACTAATTTCCCATTTGAAAAAGACCAACATAGCTTGTTTAATAATTCCCATTACAACCCTTGTCGAATCCGATGCCGAGTAATTTCACGTTGATTTGTGGAGTTCTGCAGCGTAGGTTGGATAGACCATGTTTATGTAAATGGCCATTGCACTCAATTCCATGATCGGTCATTTGTGTTGTGATAATCATCGCTTCGCACTTTGCTCTCTGTTTCATCGTGATTATCCCTAGCCAATGTCGCATTGGTTAGTTAGTTCCCAGTGTATATCTTAATTGTTAAAAAATGCGATCAACATCGGTGCATATATGTATGAAATGTGCTCATAAATACGATCAACTTTTCGCTTGTACTACACAGTTCGAGATATCTGATCGGAAACCTTTCTGCTTGCTGCTGGTTCCCGCGTATCATATCCATTATCCTATGCTGTGCAACTTCCATAGAGCCATAAGAATACGTATAATTCATACAGGTGTGATTACGCACCGAAAACCGAACCCTACTTCGGGTTGTGAGCCTTATCCGAACAAATGATGTGCGATGAATAATGCACCTTCCATTCGTATATAAACCTTTATCTCCCGCGAGCAGAACATGCATTGCTGAACCTGCTGCATTATGCAAACACCGAACAACACAATCTATTCGTGATTACGGCGTTCAGTAACATTGTTGATCCGGCTCTACCCATTTGCTGATCATTAGGACAGGAAAAGCAATGCGGCCAACTCACCCACTAGTACGAACAGCGATTCGTAGAATTCGCGATAGGCTATCTGTTTTGAGCACCGCAGCCTAAACATATTTCCGGTTTTAAACGCACTCTTCTATTTTTTTCATCACTGTTCCAAATGATGGAGAGCCAAGTCTCAATGTTTATCATAATCTTGTGACTGAAATAGTTGATAAAATTATCGACTATGTTTGAAATATTGGTAAAACCACTGAATTACTCCGTTGTGATACGATCAAACCCAAATCCGGTTAAATCTTCTCCATGAAGTCAAGAAAATTCGTGATCATGATCACCACAGTTGTATCCTTTTCGGCACACACGCACTGATAATGATACATATTCATGGAAGTTTGGTGGTAGGTAGCTTTTCTGTCGCCCGGTTCAATATCACACTTGACCCAGCGAGGCCTTAGGTTGTTCGCCACTTCAATGAATATGAGGTTTGTCCAGTCTGCTGTTCATCACACATGGGTGTTTAATAGAGTAAGTGCGGCTGTTCGTGGAAGTCGTGGTTGTTTTCTGTCGGTGCAATCTATTTAACATTGAAATTGTTCTGTTTTACGACTGCTTCTTTTTAGAATCCCAGTCATCACAACCGTCCTAATTTTTGATTTTACTTACTTTACCTCACTGCGGCTGGTTCTCTGGAAAGGATAAGCTGGTTTCAGACATGATCATGATCATGGTCATGAAGTTACTTGGTTGTTTGGTGCGACAGACGTCCTCATCGTCACTCAGCGCTTTTTATTTTGAGGGCGCATCTCTAGCCTTTGTACAACGAAGTGCGAACTGCCGGGCAGCAAGAAGTAACCTCTCGCCTCGGAAGTGAGGTCAATGACTTTATTTTTAAAAGGCCAGTCACATGGACCTCTGTCACGACAGCGTCATTGGGCTGGTGCGGCTTTCAAACAGGAGCCAGGTGACCAGCCTAAAACCCACCACACCCTGGTAGTGCTGTCGCTGTTTGTTCCCGACTGCCTAACTGTTGCGGTATTCTACTTCCTTTTATTGAATATACAAAGGTACAATTTTCACGAGGGGGGAGCGGCCAACAAACGGGCTGCCTTCCAACACATAAAGGGCTAAGTCAGTCGGTGGTGTGGCATTCGAACACACATCCCCGGAATGATAATTTGGTGACGTTACCACCGGGCCACCACCGCCCTCAATTTATGCCTTGACATAAGCTGCGTTTTTCCGAGCGAATCTTATCAAGTTCTATTTGTCATTGCAGTTGAGTTACGATACATACACTTATTTTGCCACCATTCATCGATTACTTTCGATCGTGGGGTAGCATGAGGCTCATAGCTCGGTTTCCGAATAGCTACCACTCGGTTTAATTCAGTTTCACAAAGAAGGAACGGGTTAACCTTCTGTGTAGATCGAAAAACTCGTTCCATCCATATTTTGCCATTTAAATCGGATATTCTCTAGGTTTGATCTCGTTGCTTTCCCGAGTCCATTGGAGATAATCCTGCCACCTTTCTCATTAGGGCTTAAATGTGATGTGTGTGTGTAGCAGCAGAAGGCAAGTAGGGATGAAAAGGGGTAAATGGGGATTGACCGAGAGATAGAGCGTGAGATTGAAGGCCAGAATGAGCACTGTAGTGCGGGAGAGAAAACTAATTTATCCGCTTCGTTGGCCGTGTCTGTTGGTTTGCTGGTGTGTCCCGTGTGTGTTTGACAATTGATGTTGCACAAAGAACTAAAATTTAAGCTGTTCAAATACCCTCTTAATGATGTTCAGTCATAGCATATTCTTCCATTAGTCTTCATTCATCGACTTTTTTTCCTACCGCATACATAAACCAAGCGTAGTTGCTTTTATCTTTTCGTAGCAAGACAAAATCACCCTGCTTACTCGATTTCCTTCTAACATTTCCTCATCAGGCTGAATGTTTTCTTATTGAGNGAATTGATCAAGTGTTGCCGGCTTCCGGTTTCCTTCTAATCTCTTTTGACCTCTCGCTCAAACCGAACAATACACGCCTGATTTCACATAGTCTAGTCACAGTTTGTGTTCTGTTAGATCAGTTTACATAAAAACCTATTCAGGCATATCTGAGTTACGGGATAGAATGCAGTGCAATGTCATTTTTTGTTTCCTGCTAATAGTCTCAGGGTATTGGGAATTCAAAATGTGAATCCACTTACTGCAAAACTGCAATAATGTTTCAGTAATCTAAAAAAATCGAGAATTTTTTTTTGCTAAATGAACTCTTGGCGACCCAGTGTTCGCTCAACGCTCTTAGTAGTTAGTTTAGAAAACAATTGAATGAATGCCCCAATAATCTGTTTTAGGAGTCCGAAGTTAGAACATCCACCGCTTATTCTTATTTGGCAGTTCTCGACCAGTAAGTTCTCACTCCAGAACGAAAAATGCTTCCTGTTATTGTATCCAGCACCTCCAATTGGTTCATTGGAATTCGAAAAGTACAACGCCATCATAGTTCGTCCTGTTACACACTCAACTTCTTCCGGTCATAATTTCGACTTTGATAAATGCCTCGAATGAGTCTTATTATCCTAAGCGGTTCTCCGCATCTATCTGAAAACGTGCAAATTAAAGCGAAGTTAATGAATAGAGTCAGTCCTGTGAAGCACTTGTGTTGCCCTTAAAAATAACCTTCCTATGTCTCTGCATACCCAGGCTATCTGTCGCAAACTGAGTTGATTTCCCATCCAATTCAGAAGGCTGCGTCACTTTCGCAGTGCTCAGCCATTGATACGTTATTGCACTCCCCCTTTCCCCATGCTTCGTAGCAAAGACTGACTTTAAGTTGCTGTCTCGAGGCTTCAAAATGAGCAACCGTTTTTCCCGACTTCCTTTGCCTGTGCTAGTAAAGAATATTTGTGACGGATATATCGAAGACTGTTTAAAGTTCGCAGACCATTCCATGGTACCCACGAATTATTCATCAACTCACCTGTCTGAAAATCTCGATCCCAGTCATCTGATGAAGTACCTTTTATTCGTGCACGGAAACTAGTTGATGCCTCACCTTACTCCGATTCCGACTCTGATTAATTGAACGTCTGCTGAGAGCTCCGCAGTTCAGTCTTTAGTTAAATCATATTTGTGAACAGTCTCGTTTTTAGTCCTCATCTTTATGACGGTATTGCAACTGTGGTTTGCTTTTGGCTGAAAACCAGTGCTGAGGCGAAATAATACCTAACCAGTAAATAGTTCACGTTTATTGTTGCCTTCTTTAATCTATTCTTGTTCGTATTGATTAGTCCAGCATGATTAAATTCGATTGTATAGGAAATAGTTCGAACCAGTGGAACCATGCAATTGACCCGTTCACCCTATTCGTGCGTGAGACATTTTTAGAGGGCGTTCCAGCTATCGACCGGTGAATCGAGTCGTACAGTTGTCATACTCTAAATCGGTTTCTCGGGTTCCAACAGTAATTTGTCATCCATAGATGTCGAACGATGGATAGCATAGGCTCTTTGCATTCGGTGTTCTTCGGAGGGGGGGATGGATGAATGATGAGTGTGTTGTACTGAGAGATCAATTTGAAAGATGACCTTTGATCATGTGATGTTTGCTTTGGCCAGCGCTGGTCGGTAACATGACAATAACAGTACTATAGCTTTATCTTCCACAATATTGCTCAGTAGAGGGTGCGTTGCATCATTCCAACTTACTTTACTTATTTCATTACGACTGGCTCTTTGGAAGGGATAAACCGGCTCCACGACCATGGTCATGAAGTTACTTGGTTGTTTGGTGCGACAGACGTCCTCATCGTCACTCAGCGCTTTTTATTTTGAGGGCGCATCTCTAGCCTTTGTACAACGAAGTGCGAACTGCCGGGCAGCAAGAAGTAACCTCTCGCCTCGGAAGTGAGGTCAATGACTTTATTTTTAAAAGGCCAGTCACATGGACCTCTGTCACGACAGCGTCATTGGGCTGGTGCGGCTTTCAAACAGGAGCCAGGTGACCAGCCTAAAACCCACCACACCCTGGTAGTGCTGTCGCTGTTTGTTCCCGACTGCCTAACCGTTGCGGTATACCACAGCTAACCTTCTTCGGTGAAGGTATCCCCCTATCCACAACCCGGGGACGCACCTGTTTAACCCGAGGGTATCCAGAGTATCATTCCAACCGACTATACTGTCAGTTAACCAAATAGGGAAAAAGCTTGTTTTATTATGGAGTTCGCCGTGCGTAGGGATTTTTTTGTGTTTATAGTGCAGATTAAGAAAATTGACATTCACAAACCAAACGCCTTTAGCCCAAATTATCATCGAAAAANAAAACAGAACTTTCAGAAACAAACGTTGAAGGAGAAAGCAAAAATGTACGATTCTGTAGAAGATTTTTTGTCTATCCCATCGAATTCTTCATTAAGCACGAACTGTTTCGCTACTTTTTGTGACAAGCTAAAGTGATTAATTTCTCCTGTAGGGCGAAATCCGCGATCGGTTTGCTAAATGTTAATTGAACAACAGTGCTTTCCGAGGTGGCTACAGGATTCTTTCGATTAGGTTTATCAGGTTGTACACATTCATTGGGGCTTTGTATCCCTCTTATGTATATACTACTTATGCTAAAATAGATACGTACAATCTTGTGATTCTCCTAAAACGGATACCCGCAGTACTCCAAATGCTTATCTATCGGAAATAATATGGAACATTTCTGTGGTTTTCTACCATGTCTGTCTTATCGCGCTTTCCAATGTGTACCCGAGCTGAATTCATTGCGTCTGTTTCGCATCCACATTTCCATTCACTTTGGTCGAAAAAGGGAATTCGCCCACTGTGAGTGAAGAGAAGAGCAAAGTTCGTATGAAGCGCTTTATATGCATGTACATACTTGAGACAGAACACAAATCTCTTGGCACGTTTCCCATCAAAAATAGAAATCACTGAAGTATGAGCACGATCGAGCCGGGACGCGCACCGAGGTATACGTATCCAAACGTCCGAAATCACATGTTGACTAAATTAGATACGCGCTCACCATCCACATCTTAGGTTCCTTAGGGGTGAATTGGGCAATGTTGTCCATTGATCGCATTCATGAGAGCAGTTGAACCGAAAGAGATACAGAGGATAATAGGGTCAAAGAGAACATCAAATGAACTGAGAGAAGCTCGTGTATTAACTGGATAAGATGACCGGCCAATTTGCTGAGTTTATTGGTGGTGGTGTATGTGTGCTGAGCGCATAAATAGCTGGTTTGTCCTTTTGTTTGCATACATGTACAGTTCAATTTCGATTCCTAAACACCTACTATAAATTTTGTCCGTCTGTTTGATCATCCGTAGAAATGAGCAAAAAAGCAGTCGATAGCGGCTTCTTAAAATCCGTTATTTATTGTCCTTTCTCGCTTTATCAAGTTTACAGTGACCGTATATGTACCTTTACTCGCTTCCGATCGGACTGAGTTACGTGTGTGTGTGTGTGGGGGGGGGGGGGGNGTGAGTGTGTCTACGCACCCACATCTTTTTGTGGTCTAAGTTTGGTTTCGCCTAACCGAACCTATCGGTAAACCGGTCATATGCGTTCGTGTATGCTATGATTAATTTCCAGAGTACCACATGCATACATACTTTGTCGTTGTCTTCTCCCATCTTTTAGTTTGTGATTAATTTATTTTGCATTGTAGTAAAACTGATTAGGAGTATTCGTTACACTTTTTCCTATATCCAAAATAAAGTACTCTACATTGAATGCAAACATTCACTTGTCTCGCATACCAATTAGTACATTTCTTGTATTTATTTCTTCGTCGTTTTTTTCTCCAGTACATTTCTGTCATACATTTCTAATTTTACACGGGAAACAAACAACCTATCAGTGCTAGTAAATGGTGGTTTGTATATCACACAAACACACACACCATCAGTCCGCAAAAAGTAACATCCGGTCAGTTGTACATGACAGATTCCGTGGACATTGACTCATGTCATTTCGATGCAGATGGAAAACGCGGATTTATAAACCGTTGCTATTGGAATCTTGACAACCTCACTAATCCCCTCCGCCGTTGTCTCGATCACCTATCAATTGACAACACACGGCCGAATGCCGTTTCTCTCTCTCTCTCTCTGCTTCGCATGACCTTTTTACCGCGGTTGTATACCAATTTGTAAACTGTTGTCTCTGTTTGAAATCCAGGGATTGCGAAAATTCAGCGTTTCGTTGTAATTAGCCACAGTTATATTTTTCTCTATCTGGCTTTTAGTTTTACCTGTTTATCCGACAGACACAATATTAAATGAACGAAGTTTTTTCGCACTATTGTTAGAGCTATTGTCGTTAGGATTGTCTTTTGGAATGTCGCCACATCAATTCCAATTATTCATAAGTCGTCAATACATATCAACGTCCACAGCAGAACGGACCTAAATGCAACATTTTTAATGGCAAAAAGGTCGATGGTGCTTGACTTTTTCCTAATTGTGAGTTTGACTAGAGAAGATTGGCGACAAAAACGACATAAAATTTATTCTTTGTTCAGGTTCTCGTTATTATTCATTTGTCGGAAAAAAATGCAGAAGAGTTGCTATCCACATATCGGTTGATTCCCTTGAGTGAACTATTCTTGATGGTTCCAAAACGTTCCATTTGATTGCAAATGCAATCACGTAATTTGAGTGTAGCTCTTCTTGCTGGTACGGGTATTAGTTCTAGATCGCTGCTTTTATTTCCAGCAGGTTTCAGGCAAATCGCTCTCATCCTCATAACTGGTTTTATCGTATCCCCCGTACTCGTCTAGAACTGTCCAGACTTACACACACAGTTTCCTGTGGATTATGTCCAACAGTCACCGTCCGATTAGATGCGGTTTGCTCTTTCAGGTGCACCTTAGAGTTTACTATGGGCGGTTCCGTTCATTTTTTTGGCGCTTATCAGTTGGAATTTATCAGTCGAAAAAATCTTTTACTGCCCTGTGTTAGGGTTTATCAATATCAAGCGATTGTCCTGTAACTGAGCTTTCAGTTCATAGGGAACGGGTATTACGTTCGTTTTTTGATGGTTGTTGACCAACCCTCTCTCTCTCTGTGTATTGTGATAGGACTTGATGTTGAAAGTTATACCGGGAAACCCGCTTTTTTCCCCTGGGATTCATTGTGTTTGAGCAGCGTGCACCGTTAAAGTTGAAGTCCACTTTTTGTGTTCCTCCCAAAAAATTCTTTGTTTTCTTTGTTACCTTCTAGTCAAAATAATAATCTTTTTTCCGTTTTATCGAATACAATTGTAGATTCATCCTTCGGAAAGGAGGAACGGTTTTAGCTCCGCATGGAAACACAGAAGAGAGGATGTTTTATGTTGGGGGCGGGGGTGTGGGTGGATTTTGCAGGTTTTAGGTTTTGACGGTTTCCGCTACCATAATATTCTGTGTTTGTGTACTGCGCGTTTAGCTATTTTCATGTCCCATAGATTATTCTTCGTTTGTCACCTCCAAGGGTCTTCTTTAATATTTTCCTACTTGAACTTCTGAAGGAATGAACCTAATGTTATGCGGTCTCATGAACACTGTTTTTTTCTTTTACGATCTCATCGTTTACCTCAGATCAGTACACAAACGTTTCCTCAATCAGTGGCTGTGATAAAAGGTGATCTCGTGGGCGAGGGGCTCCTTGCTTATTTGATTTCTCTCAGTCCATGTGGTTTTAAATTTGTCAAATACCCCCTTGGCAATTAGACTGAGGCCAGGAGAGTTGCTTAGATCAAGTGTGCATAGCCCCTGTGGCTTCTGATGCGAGCACTTTTCAGCGATAACGTTATTGGACAAAAAAGCCAAACGTCTCGCCTATCCGTGATTCAATTGGGGTTTTTCATTCCATGTTCCCCACAGTACATCAGGCGGTGTTACCCATAAGCACATCCAGTGGATTGCGCGAAATGTTGCCCATCTGAGCTGAAGACACATTCTAGTGATTATTATCTACTGGCTACTTTGTTCGGAACGTTTACGTGTGGTTCTACTTGCGAGGAACAGAAGAAGTTCACAATACCCCACTGCGAATAAACGGTTCGGTGACGAACGAAATAGACACCAGTTTTTGTGTGCAACCCTAACCAGCCTGCCTGTTTGCTTACCTGGCATCGATGACTGTTCGGTCCTACCAAGTACCTTTACGGACATTCATACTGATGATGGCTGTTTAGACTAAGTGGCCATTCGCCGTCTCCGGATTCTTATCGTCCACTTGTGATGCTGTCCAAAGCGATCAGTAGCTGACAGGTGGGCTCAGGCCTTAGGTAGACGAAAATGTCAACATTGGCAATCCACTTCTACTACCCAGTCGGAACCCGAGAACGAGTGATGCCCGTTTGAAACTCTCAGTTGTGTAGCGCCTAGAATTGAAAATATCATCATGGAAGCAGGATCGAGCAGAGTTGAAAACCCCATGGAAAAAGCTACTTAGTTTTGCTTTCTTTATACTACTAAACTTAAGCACTGATACTTCCCATCTTTGCTGTGTATGTGCATCGTCTTCTCTCGTCCTTCATCCATTTTTACATGTCCTTTTTCCGATCCCTGAAACCCCTTCAAAAATGCATACCAACAGGGTTCGTGTGATGGGCGAGCTTATGATAAAAAATCACGGCACATCAAATAGACTCATCCGTCTCATTGTTATTGCTAACGTTTTGAAATGTTCTGAAGTTTCACTGTCGCCCGACTGAACATCACACCTCTCATCGCAGTGTCTCTTATATGTGGTTTGCCGCTTCAACCCACAAACACTGAGATGCCGGTTAACACGAATTAATTTTTTTCTTGACTATTCAGCGTGTGAAAACGAGTTTGTGTGTTGATTGATGAGCAAATAGAGTTTTCCCCTTATCAGTATGTCCCCAGACAGTTGCTGTTTGATCGCAATCCTCTTCCTAAAAGTTTATTGTACATTTCTATAAGCAATAAACAAAAAAGAAGGAATTTTTTTTAATTATATATACTTTTTCTTAAATTTCGGAGGCTGCAGTCTTCTGTCCTTTTAACTTTTGCAGAAAACATTGAAGCGTGTTTGTGATAACCAACAAAGAGTATTGGACAGCTGTTGCGTCCTGTTTGGGACGCACTTTTTGTGTCCCTGTCAGGACTCGCACCGTGATCTTTCGGGTTGGGACTTCAAACCCTTACCCTTGAGCTATACAGCCGACGGTTATCAGTGGGGATTTAACGATCTCCCAAGGAGTGAACCCCACAACTAAAATCATCAACAGTTCCTGGTGCCTGTGAAAAACTGAATTGGTCTAACCAAAACATTCACCATCTAAATTTAGGCAGGTTATTAAAGATGTTAATGAGGTCCCTGGAATATAATCCCGGACACTGGGCATTTAAAATTTCCGCTAAAGCGAACGGAGAAATTCTATTGTAAACCCTAGGACAAGGCGGTATTCTGAGCCGTTTACGTATTGGAACATAAGTACTAAATCGATTTAGGAGTAGACTCATTATTATTTATGGTAAGAAAGATCAACCACGCTATTTTAAAGTTCTCTGACTGAGGTGTCAGCTGCTGCACCAGTAATCATCGTAAATTCGATACCGTAGAACTGAAGAGAAAAACACCTTGGAATTTCATCAAATAAAACGCAACTGCATTTTCGCTCAACGGATTTTAGCATTTCGCACTCAGAATCGCGTATAATACTTCTTTCCGAGCGAACATCTATACGCTGCTCAACCTCCTTATTCAGGGTGCGGGGGGGGGGG
>UZAN01042961.1:0-21266 GCA_900618425.1 Echinostoma caproni
TACCTTAAGAGACGATCTAAGCAAGGCAATATTGTCTGGGGAAAGATCACGCTGACGAAATGTGATGTGTTTTGGCCGCGTAAAAGAAAAATGTCCTGAGTGTGAGTGAACCTTAGATCTGACCAGGATCAGGTTGTGGTCACTGGTGCCTAAAGGGGAGAACTGTTTGGTGGAAAAGGTGTCAGCGTGGTGTGTGATTATGTGGTCTAGATGAGAGTTTCCTCTAGTTGGTTCAATAATCAGGTCGCCGAGGTTTAGACAGAATAAAGGTGCAGGGGGGAGTGGTTAAAGTCACCAGCTATTAGATGCAGGCTGTCAGCAAGAGATGGGGCAATAAACGCGAGGAAATTAACATAAAATGTGTCAATTTCTGACAGTCTACACTGAGGTGCAATGTTTAAGTTAGTGATGGCAATAAAAGAAAAGCGGGAGAACTTGGGACGACAGACGACATTCAAGCAATCAACGCCATTCTGGGAATACTTAAAAAGTACTTCGGACTTGCCGCACCAATTGGAATTGATGTAAGTGATCACACCGCCTCCCAACTTCTTCCTACACCGTTGTCTGTCTTGTCTGAAGCAGACGAAATTATACAGTTACACCACGGAATCGTCCACATCCTCATTGAGCCATGATTCCTGAAGACACAAGACACAAGAGGTGCGAAATTCCTTTCGCTGGAGCAGGTAGGATAAGTCCGGAAGCTTTCCAAACAAAGAGCGGACATTATTACTCACAATAGTAGGTACGGTCATCTTGCTGGGAATAGTACGACCAAGGGCAGTTTGTCAACCGGCACGAATGCGTTTTCCTCGTTTGCAGTAGTTCTGCGCTTAACTAGCAACTGGCACTCCAAACTTGGCAATATGGTTTTTCGCAATAACATCCCTAATTTGTAACATGAACTCCTTTGTGTACATGATTAAAACACGCATATTTAGCAATTTGGTCAGATAAAATCCAGAATGCAACGGCGGCGAGAAATTGTAGCGCAACCGTTCAAGGGGCGCGCTTCCAGATCTTCGGGAGTTAGGCTACTCTCAGAAAGACGTTCAATAAGCAGTCTTCGTTCGAGAGAACCAAAAGCGTTTGTATAATCAGGAAAAGTCAAACGAGTGGTACCGGCACCATTGTCCAAGACGAAAGCAATAGAATGAACAATATAAGCAACGGCGTCAAGTGCGGACAGACGGGATTTATAAGCAAGTTGTAAAGGGTCATGGGAGTTACACTGAGGTATCATGCGGTGCAGCAAAACGTTTACAAAAGCCTTCATTAGCACAGATGTGCAGGTAATTGGACGGTTCTCGGACTATCCTTTGTTTGGGATTGCTTTGAGCCGGGCTAACCTTCAATAAACAATCGGTGGATCGTGCCAGATGACATACAAATACTGAGCATTTCAGCAATGGATGTTGCCAGCTTGTTGGCGCAAGCTTTCAACAAATGAGGTGCTAATCGATCGGGACCATGAGCTTTGTTGGCCTCGAGTCTCCTCAAAACTTGAATAACCTTGTCCAGGGAAACAGGACTTATTGCCTCATGGATAGGAAAAGGAGATGGAAAGGAGCTAGAGGCAGGTACAGAAGCAAAGTGACGGTTAAGTACCTCAACGTTGCGACAAGAACTGATGCGCGAGCCACAGAGTTTCCCCAAGGTAGTCCACATCTCACGACGACTTTTATTGCCTAAAACAGTCTCGACGTACCTTTCGTTCAGGCGTCTTACTTCAGCTCTTTGACAAGATTAACCCAATCTCGATAATCTGTGAGATGGATGTTTCCGTCTGCAGAATAGTTTTCCTTCTTTCTCCATTGATGATACGACAAACTGTGATTCACTAGTGTGCTTACGAATATTAAGTTGTAACGAAAAAATTGTTCAGCATTCTGTTTTAGTTTCTATTGCCATGCCGTGCTACTCTCCATAGTCCATTGATAACCTCCCTCCCCCCTCTACATTTTGATGCTCTCCCTAGCGTATGTCTACCTGATTTGACTTGGGAAAATACAGTGCAAGACACAATGGGTTTTTAGCATGCTGGTTCATGCGGCATAGCTTGACTAGGCCCGAATACCGTCGAATACCTTCTTCGTGATTCGTACTGCCATTCAACTGAGATTGATTTCGAGGTTTTATCTATAGAAACGGTGAAAATCAATGGACTGGCCATCGCTCAAAAGTTTCCTTCACGCAAAATTCGCACAGTTCGTTCAATCAATGGTGCAAAATGTTCAATTGAAAAGTCTGACCAGCCCTGGGATTGAACTCACTGATACAGTGATAATAAAGATGCGTGTATGGTGAAGAGTTCGGAGTTCGAAGCTCGGCGCGGATGCCTTCTGAATAATGTACGGAAAACTGAACGAGCAGTCTAGTATGTGTCATGGTGGAGATTGAAGGGTGGACAAACATTCACGAGACTTTAGGACTGTTGGCACCTTGTGATTGACTCTGAACTAAATGAGCATATACGATTAGCTTTACCAAAAAAACATGAAAGGCCGGACTCCTTTATCAAACTGTCATGAATTCCAGTACATACATTCTCAACTCCAGTCCGTAGCGAATCACTTGATTCGATGTAATATCTCTCAAATAGGCTATCCATATGTATGATCTTCATAGTTCTGCTCGGATTGAGCCCAGACATAGACTGAATCTGGTTAGAGTCATAATTCAAACTCAGCGCGTAGCCCAGCCACGTCGGATTGCACGTGACAGATTGATAGACCTTACGGTCGATAGCATCAGTATTGATAAACCCGGAGTTTTTCATCGATCAGTAAGTTTATCTTCTCTGCTGGCCTTGTAAATCCTAATGGCATAGAAGGACTCAACCTTCTCCAGTTCAGTGACTTGAATTCTTCCTTGATCAGGAGTGTTAACATACAACAGAATGCTATATATGCCCATATACCGATTGCACATAGCTATAATTCATGTAGTCCTGAATATAAATGACAGACACAGACACCACTGCTCTTCTCATCACGTCTTTCCTCAAAAACAAACAACCAATCCGTTTATCACCACGATTTCATTCTAAACTCGAAGCAGAATGTTTGACAAATTGGGGAACACGAGAAAGCAGTTTTTGACTTTAACAGCACGTATCTCAACGAATAGTATCAGTACAAATGCAAATTTGTGCGGAGATTTCTTTAAGTTTTACTGTACCGAAATCGTTGCATTTTGACTGCGCGGGGAGTCAAACCACCGACCACCTATGCTACGGTTCGCATTCCGACGAATTCGGTAAATTTGCGGGAAAAAAGGACTGGTAGGTGAACAATGTCTGTAAAATTCTCTCCCAGGTCGAGAGTGATATCTGCACGTTTGATGTGAGCAATTCCCCCGGGATAAACAATTCTGTCGATCGAAACAAGCCGTAGTCAGTCTGAAAACGTAACTAATGGCTGATTAACAAGCGTTCAAATCGCATACCGGGTGACACAGTTGTTGCAATCAACAGTTTGAGCATCAGATACCAGGGTGAACTACGGCTGGAAGGCTAACAATCAAAAATATCTTGATTTATTTATCAGCTTTTATCACCTTTCTTCATGTGAAAATTCTCACTAGGGTTATACTAGCCACGATTAATAATGAGCCACTTAATAATATTACATATTTTGTACAGGGAGTATTTTAAATGAACAGTTAGGAAGCTCATACGGGGATAGAACGGTTGCGCGTAGTGCTTCCAAGGCCTCACAGTGATGAGCACCTGGTTGACCTTGATTAACTTTCTATATCATGTAACCGTTTGGCAGAGAAATATTTCAACAACCACGAACTGTTTGTTACGTGATCGCCGTTCTCGAACTATTTACCAGCATGAAATGTCAAGTGGTGCTCAGCACAACGGTATACGATCTAACTTAATATTAGATTAGTATCGTCTGTAGATGTGAGCTCATCCCCATGACAATCGTACTCAGTTAGGTCCATCAGTACCTTTTGAAACAGGACACAAATAAAACGATCACGGTTCACTGTAGTGCGGTTAATAACCAACCCCTGGGGGAACGCGTGCCAAACTATCTCTATTTTAGGACAATATCGATCATAAAATGTGATCATAATATGATGTAACAATAACAAAGTCCGTGGTGGTTGCCAGCGTCCGGGAGCATTGTTTATAGCAGGTGAAGTGGAGTATATATTTTCGGCCCGGTCCACATAAGTACCCAAACTGTTTTGGTAATTTCTACAAAACTGAACGTAAACTATATCGTTTTCTATCATGTGCAACCAGCTCTTTCTTTTTCAGAGGATCACATTTTCATAAGGCTTCCAGCAGATTTTTAATCCTTATGCAAATGTTTGTTAGGTCCATTGAAGTTTTTTATGTTCGGATTTGGAAAGGTTCGTCAGTCTCGGTGTGATTAGAACCCACACATGGACGTCTCCTACGCTTTTTTTTACAACGCACGCTCTATGAGCTGAGCTACGAGGCCACACGAACAGTACTGATCATTTTACATCCGAACTATTATTATTATAACTTATTATTATTTCAGTATTTACAAAATTGCCATTCGGTTTCGTGAATGATGCTAAATACGTAATAGATTGTACGGACAGTTTCAGTGTTTCCTTCGTTTATGCTTCCTTTTTTGTCACTATGACAAAGGGGTTCATCATTTGACAGACACGATAACATGCAGCTTATCATCGCCTACTTTCTAATTACTTGAATTTGTTAGCCATAAACGATTGCTATTATCTATTCAGTTGAGATTGTTTATCGGTAATTCAAATGATTCAGCACAACACGAAAATCGGTCGAGAATAAAACTACTGATAGTTTTGATTACAAAGAGGAAAAGTGCCAGTCTTATTTCTGTCTTCTGTGTGACTTTTCTCAAAACACCATTACTATCGTCCATGAGTCGGAGGCTGCAAAATGTTTGAACATTTTCGGTTTCAACTTCAGTCCCAGAATTATCTCTTTAATAATTTATGTTTCATACACGTCTGAATTCAGATTGTGTCAAATAAGTCACGGGACAATAGTCTTTATAAGAAGATAGAGTTTCGTGGTTTGTTTGTGAGCGGAGAACTGTCAGGTTGCCCCGGATCAAGGCAGGTGAGCTTTACTGAGGGGAATTCACAAACGGAGCCTTCGGCTAGCCAGAGCCTGACTCGTATGGCAGCAGAGTGATATGTGAAATCACAATCCATTGAGGTCAGTGTCCAGTTCGTCCGATTAAACGCCTTTGGAATGGAGTTAAACGTCTAAGGTTCCCGATACACCTCGATGCCCAATAGAACCGGTTACCACTGCCGCAGCTGGAAAGTTGTGTGGTTCGTACCCCTCTTCTTGGTTGGTATCGAATCAAGGTTTTTAACCAGCTCCCCTGTGTGAACTGCCAGTGGTTCACTAATCCGGTTATAGCCGTGGATCTTGGTTTTTCCTCTTCCAACTTTGGTGGGAAATCACTTCCGCCCTACGAGAAGACAGTGAGTAGGACTACCTAAGCAGAGACTATTTGAGACGCTTCGTCATATTAGAGCATCTTTTGAGGTGCAGTGGAAGGGTTGGGTGACCAACCACAACCTGAGGCAACCACTCCAGACTATACTGAGTCTTTCGGAAGCTGAGTGTTGATATTTTGGATTGCAAATCGCAACCGTAAAATGTGGACACCCAAACACAGCAAAAAAGAAACACTGTCATCTTTTCGCGGATTGGTTAATCAACTCCGAGTCCACTGTAAGCCAATATCAGAACGCATTCATTATGATCGGTGAAGATCTGACATCCAGTTCAGACCTATTCTCATATCGTTCACGACTCATCTTGTTCACTACTGACTTGAAGTATTTGGGGCTGCAAAACTCCCAAGCTGACAGCTTCAGGATGCACGTACGCACGTACGAGGTGCAAATGACCGAGCAGGGGGAGCATTAACTGTAGTAGATTGTGTCAATGACTGTCAATGATTGCAACCCACACAGAACCAAATATCAACAGCTGAGCGTAACTCACAAGTCATACGAGGGTCACTACACTTGAGCGGTAAGAATGAAAACCCCAGTCGATGTCATACTGAAGAGCGGTGATTTTCCGCGACCGCAAATGTGGCTTTATCTAGCAGCAGAATGTTGATCGTTCGCAATCTGCTTCTTGTGATAACACGTATTCAAGAAGCACTATGGTTGAGTGGTTTGCGGAATTCAAGCGTAGCAGGCGGTCCCTCATCGACCTGTGGAGGCTACCAGAGCGACAAAGCGATGGTGGAGATGGATGAATGGATGACAGTAGCATATTAGTGGCGACAACCATCTGGATCTCATTGGGATCAATCCGCACCATCCTACATGGGAAGCTCGGTCTCAGAAAGATTTACGCACGCTAGGTACCTGATCAGCTCAGAGACGAACAGAAAGTAGCTCGGGTGAATTTGTGGTGCATCATGCTTGTCAAGATTTATGATGACCGTTTCAATGCATTTTGGGAGATCAGGGGAAATGAGACCTGGGTGTACCGGGGTAACCAAGAGCCCAAAGACGCCGGCTGGTGTGGCGCTGTCTCAGAAATTTCGACGCAGGTGCAGTGTGGCAAATCAGATAGTGACTGTAATCATGGCCCAAAACAGTCGTGTGGCTACTATACCGTTAGTACAGCAAAGTATACTCGACGAACACCAGTACACCACTCACTGCCTGCTGAAAGTATTGAACGCCGTTTAGGGGGGTTGTTCAAGGACTCGAGCAAGACGGACCTTGCTGCACTATGGTGATGCCCATACACATAATTTCCATTGTGTCCACAATTTTCTGGCTTCAGTACGCATCCAGAAGCTTAGTTCCCTACCCCAAAGGCCAAACCCGACGCTGTGTAATCTTTCTGTGTTCCTAAATATCAAGCGCATTATGCGATGAGTCACCAACAGCTACAGTGGAAGACTCCATTGAACTGATTNATTGAAGGGTAACCTGCTTTGAGCTGGTTCACCAAATGTTTTGAGCGCAAGGGACCTTGCATGAACGTTTCTGGAGGAGAATAATTTGAGAAAATGTAATGCTTATTTTTTTGGCGTAAACAAATTAAACTTTTTGTGCATCCGCAAACGTTTCGCTCTACGCTCGTACAGCAAAACAATCATTTTCTGTTTGATATTCATTATGGTGCTGCTGCTGCTGCTCTGAAACAACATTTATGTTCGTTGAAAATCATCGACCTCCAGTGACATCGACCGGGTTCCAGACTTACATTCAGAGTATGGCGACGCTTATGACTTGTGGAGCTGTGCTCGGCTATTTCGATTGTTTGGTTCTGTGTGAATTCCAATTACTGAGCAATATTCACAATGGATTTCCATTCACGTTTTCCTTTCAGGGGCACCTGCAATTTGTACGTGCCTATGCGGAAGCTTTTTTAGATACCTGTGCATAGATGAAGCGGCCCGTAGCTTTGACACGAATGTTGTCGGAACGGCTTTAAGTTTTCCGGGCCCCACTGTGCTTATTCATAAATCCACTCATTTCCAGTCCCTGTGGATCAGGTCTTTTATTTTGCGCACCTCGTGAGTCCAATCCTGACTAAGTTCGACTGGCTACCGAACCAAACGAATCCGGTAGTACTGTGTTGCGGAGACTGCACGAGTGAACACGTGTTCACACTTAGTCGAATAGGACAAAATGCCCTATCAACCCAACTTAACTGCACACAGGCACGCATATCGGAACCGTGTCCGGTCGGTCATTAGCGTTCAATCCCGACATGCATATTGAGCGGCAAACCGGTGCAACGGGGGCTTGTTTCAACGCGGATGACTCATACATTTATCGGGTGAAACATGACTTAATCAAATGCGAGTCTTCCGTGAAAACATCTGTTTGAAAGAACTGGTCAGTTGCGGTCGTATTGAGCAGCAGTAGAGTAGCGAACTGCAATATTTCACTTAAACCTATTGGTACTAATGCAGTCAAAGTGAAATCCAACTTTCAGACAGGTAGGGTTAGTGATAAAGGTCTGTTTATGACTTACTCAAACAGGATTTTCTATTTTTACGTCGCGGTTTGAACATCATTAGTCGTCTCTTCTAGTTCCGTGAATGAGTTAGCACAGGTAAATCAGCTAACTGCAGAGCCTTCAGAGAATCACGTGTCATCCTGTGTGAAATATGTTGTGAGGATTCTCACAGATCCTGACCACCCATTGCACGCAGAACTGACACGTTGTCGTTTCCATCATTCAACACAAATGGAAGTGAGCACTATAAGCAGTGCTGACCCTGGCAAAGGCCACAGATTTCCTGGAAACAGCAAAACATTTCTCGATAATGATACAATCAACTGACTGGTTGTTTTTAGTCAATATTCGTGCGTTTTAGAGAGAGCATAAAACACAACTATTGTGATCTTTATATTGGAAGGTCAACTCCTGGAACGCAGAGTTCGAAGCGCATCCCCCCTGGAAATGTGATGAGAACACGGATCGTATGTGAACGTATGCTTTAATTGAGTTCCTTCTCAAGCTATTACAATTAACTTTATGTGATAAAATGGCACGAGGGATTTTTGTTGGCGACAATTTTGTCTCTGCAGTTCTCGGGCTACGACAAGCACGGATGACGGACACGTTAATAGTGCTATGCGACATATTACTAGGCAACCAATATAAGCGACATAAAGTAAAACGAAAATCATCACAACGGTCATGCGCAATGTTGTTCGCTTTGGTCCCGGGGGAGTTTAATTGCACGAACAAGGGTTTTCTGGGCACACAATTCTTGCTTCAACGAACGAATGATAATTACCTGTGGTGACCCGGGCCTACGAGATGACGCATACCATGGAGCGACGCGTTACAGTCTTAGGACAACAGTGATCAATCACAATTCACGGGTGACGTCAACAACGTGCGTACGTGTCATTGATTCTGGACTAAAAATAGTAGGTAGGTTGTACCAATCAATCAGAGATCGTGCGGCCCAGACAGAATCAGGACAATGCGAGAAATACTGGAACGCGATTGGCAGAAGCTCGGATGACCAATGAACATGTTTTGTACATGTTATTTAGACTCCGTCGTATCTTCCAATAAAGGAACTGTTACTTCTGTGACCTTTACCTCACGTCTCGGTTATGTGGGATTTAGCGTTCAACTGCCCGTGTGGTTCAGTGCTAACGTGTCGTCTGTGGCTGCTAATCAGTGACTAGTATTCCGTGATTTGCGTTTCGTGTATTCCGAGTTCAGTGTGTATTGCCACTACTGTTACGACGATCATTACATTACCTCGATTGTTGCTTCAGTTTTTCATTCGAACTGCCTTGGATTTATGCTATGCGACGTGGTAAATGATGGTGAAAGCCGACGCCCAGTCTCGACCAAGTGTGCAACAATCCAGCCCGAGATAACCGCGTTCCCTCCGTGTCTAAGCCACGAGGGGTGGAGGTTCCTTGATGCGTTCAGCTAGATAGCTGCCTGGTTGTAGGACCTACGTGATTGGCATCTCAGATGCACTTGGTAGATGAGCATTTCACCTTGACCATTTGACCACAACACAACACCGTCTGGCTATTTTCTTACATAAATGTGATCGTAATGACTTGAGAAGGAACTCAACGGAAACATATCCTCGCCTATGATCTGTGTTCTGATTTTCTCGATGCGCTTATTTTTCGATTCAAAGTTATCACGCTGATGATTGGTTGTGTTCAGAAAAGGGAACAATAAAGATTTTTCTTATAATTCCCGTGCAATTTATCCCACAGGAAAATATATCACCTTGTCCCATGTTCTTACTTGTCGTGGGTGGGCACTCTAGACTGCAGAGTTCCATTACACTGCTGCGTACCTGTCTCTGTTCCTATGGTTGTTTCCAATTAATTATTCGCGAATTATTTTCTTACAGCTGCACACAAGACAAAGCAAGCACTCCGTCTCTTGTTCACAGGGCACGAGAACTGATATCAATCATACCAGACGTTCGAACTGAACAAAGATCCATCAAATCAGTGTGAAGGTATTCCAAAGTACCGTCTGTTGAGATAGACGGGATTTGAGAAGCCAACGTGACACGCAAATTGGATTGTTCTTTTGACCTGTATCGAGAGAGACAAATGTGTTTTGCGCAAAATACACGTCGCGTTTGTTATGCTCTCATTTCCGTGTCAAAGATGTCTGTTGTTCTCGATTTGACTAAAATTAGGCCATTATCGCTTGATATTCGTTTCTAAAGTTCACAGACACAGAACATTGCATGTGATCTGGATACCATACATAGTGACTTCGATGGAATAGAAGGACGAGGCGACACATGCTGTGATGTGTAATGTTTCACGCGAATGTCCCGAGACCCTGATAATTCTGCCTTCCACTGAGTAATGTGAACAAATCGGGAATATTTCAGTTTTGCTGATATTCAATTGGTTGAATGCTTTAAAGGGAATACTTTTGTCATCTTTAAAATTTACACTTCAGTTTTTTATTGTATCACAACGAAAGTTCCAGAATATCATTTCTTTAATGTTTTGTTTCCAAGTCGGCTATCATGCTGAAGGTCTTATTTAATGGGGCGGAGTAAACAGGTGTCCAGTGATATACTGTTAGGGGAATATAAACGCGACCAGTCAAGTGATCGTATCAGCTGAACAGCAGCACACGTGATCACCCAAATTAACGTTCATCATCCGAAGGTCCAATTGTTGAAGTGAAACTTTCTTGCGCAGAAAACACCAATAAGCCACAGTTCATGAGTTTGTACGAGTCAGATTTTTGTTGGAATCACTCGAAATATGTGCATGCAAATAACAGTTAGTTGGGTAAAGCGAGAAAAATCTTTAAGTCATGCATATCGACCACCTGAATCACAATAAATCTGTTCAATTTAACCGATTCTGTAATCGAATCGATGACTATCTCAGTGAATCTATGAGAGTGGCGTTTTGATACCAATACCCACCACTTAGAGCGGACAGAAGAGGGATTTCAAATGAACGTATAGCCATACAGAATGGTGCGTAGTGTGATAAAACGCGCATGCAGTGAAACAGAACTAACCGTGGAAATCAAGAAATGATAAATGCTTTCGTGATAGAAAATTGAAACATGATAAATTGGATTACGCAAAGGTTTGGAGACCGATTACAGGAAAATCAAAAACTTTGGCATTGATCTGTGTAACAAATTATAAACAGTTTGGTTATTCAATGCTTTATGCAGTCTTGATTTGAATGAATCGATGGTTGGTGCGCAAACAACCTGAGGTGGAAGAGAGTTCCAGTTATTACAAACTCTGAGGTTGAAAGAGTGACGCCTGCAGTCTGGCCAACTCTTGGAGAAAACGTTTAACTGGATGTTCTCAAAGGTGACCATTTCTGGATAGTGTTATTAGAGTACTACACGAGTTGTTAGGTTGATGTAGTATTTGATCGTATCCCGCTCTATTTGACGGTGTTCAGTTGAACAGAATTCGAGGAATAGCAAGCTTTTAAAGTAGGTTTTGGATTATAACCATTTGATCATTCTGGCTGCTATTCTGTAATGACTTTCAAGTGCTTTTTGGTCGCGTTTCAGCCAGGGATTCGAAGCTTGTATCGCATACTCGGTGTGAGGACAGCAAACAGGACCATAGGTCTGCTTCGAACTACCCAAAAAGTAATCGAACTTGTTTTGTGTGCTTTGATGATGCTTTAACGCAATATGCGGAACATCGTAGATCCTCACGAACAACAACACTGATTCTTTTCGTTTGGAGCATTTGGGATTGGTTGATTGTGAAATATGTACCGAAAGTGACCCTTGTGATGCAACGATCCAATAACCGTGCATTTAACAACGCTGAATTCGATGTCATTAGTGATAGACCATCATTAGAATGTTGTACCGTTCTCCATGTTTAGCATTGTCAACGAATTATAGTTACGTAATTCGAAGTAGACTGTATATAACGGAAAAAATCTCTACTGTGCGAACAATTGATTGTAGAATGCGCAACTTTCGCAGCAATTGTGACACTGGTTGGACAGCGATTGAGTGAATGTCATGCAAACTGATTCTACAAACCAGTTAAGGAATTTTCCCACACCAGAAGCATGCAGTCTTGGTCTAATGAATTTAACTAGCAACCGGCTAATCGTGTTTACGTATATTGGCCTTGTTTCGGAATTGTGCAGTGAACAAAAAATCGAAATGAAAGATTTCTTGTGACGGTAAGCTTTTTTGTTCGTTTAAAAAGGAAAACTTTCCGAATGACCTTGACATTTATTACGCTCCTGTCTTTGTCTCATTTCACTTGCGTCAACAGTTTGCACAGACCTAGCTGTGAAACTGGAACTACAAGAGAAACACAAAAGTGTGCCAAGTTGAAGTAAAACACGAATCCAATGAAATTTATCTACTCCTGACCTCATCACATTTTAGGAGATGTAAGAAAGCCACGTTGAAAAACCTCACTTGCTACTACACTTCGCGGTTCCGCATGGCTTTCATCGCATACCGCTAATTCTATAACAGACGGAAACAAAAGAAACCCATATCTAAAACATGATTTATGTTGATTCAAGTGTAGCAATATTTGGATCGTACTTTGGATCACAGTAGCCCGGATATCTCTAATCATTTTGGTCTGCAAGTTCACATATGTATGGGATTCTATGCCACAATTAACCCAGTTTCACAGGGATGAGTTTTATTCAACTGGCAAGCAACTAGTCAAGACACACAATGCCTCTCCCTATTCCGCTTTACTGCTCTCGTGTGATTTTTTCTATTTTTCTGTAGGCCGATTTCAATCTGCTCCAGCGTGACCTGTCAGTGATCAGCCGTGTTTCCCAAATTTCTTTATTCGTTCCGATTGATAACATCTGTGATGCTCATATTGATACTTGTTGGAAGTTTACAAATATTCATCCTTTTTTACATTGAATTTTGTGCACACAAATCCCATTGTTCTACGCGTTCGAAATACAAATTCATCCCATCTCTGATATCTGTCTTCAGAGAATTTCTTTGGTACCCTATCTTGCTCGGATACTGACTGACAAAAAGAATGTTCTTCCGAATCGTTTTACTAGTTAATTGGAATTTTTCCGCGCTTGATTTCTCACTCTTCCCCCACTCCCGGTTTTATTAACAATATTGTGATCATGATCTCTTTTTGGGCTGAAGACTTTTATTTTTAACTCGACAAAAATTTAATACAATACAATACATTACAATACGAACAGTACAGTACAGTACAATACAATACACTAATTTGTTCTACAGCGTGCAAGCAATAAATGCGGATCACGCAATAAAGAGAACGGAGAAGTGGTAGATTTGAAGTGTTCAACAAAATCTGGTTTCACACAAATAGATGTGAATGCGGGGACAGGCGACGGTTCTCAAAGCATGCCTGTGCACACTGTATCTGTGATTAGTTCAATGCATCTGGACATGTGCAAATACTGTATGTAGTCCAACTGATTTGTGATCTGACAATCATCGTCGTTATTCCCGGGACATTTTGGCTATCGACAACATTAACGAAGTTGGAGAAAGACTATTCAAGAAATTGTACACCATTTCGTGCAAATATCTAGCTAACTATAGTCATGACAAATGGGAAGACCGCATCGAGTTTTAAAATATAGAAATTACTCGCCGACTGCATGAATCGATTCAAAGATATATGTGAATAATGAAGGAGTTGATTAAATTTCAAAAGATAAATTCGTCGTGTATAGAGTAAATGAAACGTAAAGTGAATCGATAGACCGCTGTTTCGATGTGGCTGGCTTTCATCAGCAGTGCGAATCCATCGACCCAACTGGAGATCGAACCTGGGACCTCACAGGCATAACACAAGCATGCTACCCACTCGGCCGCCGGGCAGCCGATCAAACAGTATTTTTTAATTTTCTATTTACACAAAAAAGCAAAGCCCATCGAGTAGTGGAACATTTTCCTATGGGGTTCATTGTCCAACTATGAAAAATACGGACATCACGATTCCTCCACATATTCCATTTCATTATGCACCAGATGTGAACCATAAACCACCAAATACACTTGCTGAAGTTGAAAAATCGATCAGTCTATTTGAATCGGACTCAATGAATTCCATCCCGTATGAAGATTAGGGCTTCGGAATGTAGCCGTGTTGTAAATACCAGTGTTTCAACAGCAAGAATCGCCGTAACACTCGCGAAACTGTTCGCAGTTTGGTATGTATGCCATCAGATCCTGCAAGGTATGCGCCGAAGCAATCGCTCGCTTGTAAACATGTCTGCGAACTCTCACGCATTCGTGTTGACCACATGGTATACAGCCTGGGAAGGTTATTTGCAAATGTTAGCGGACAAGATATAATGAGGCTTTAAATATCAACTCCGATTGAGTCAGTCAGTTGCCTTATCCATTCCAAATGGATGCAATCCCGGCAGTCTCCTCAATTGCCTGATTAACATACCTATCGTAATTTTGTTTCGCCATATCCAGCACGTCTACTTACTGACATGAAAAGAAGCATTTTCACACAATTGCGCAATTGCTTGCTTGCTTGCTTGACTGACAGACACAGTCGATTGCTTTCAGTTTCATTATGTATGATTTGGTAAATTTGAATCCACAAATATGGTGTTAGTGCTAAACATTCACCCATCCGGTTGCATAAATCTGCTACTGACTTAACTTGAATTTGAATTATTGAACAAGGGAGTAAATTCACAAGCAAAGCGAGATATTTACGTTCAGAAAATATAAGTTTTTATTCAGTCATTTTCTCGGCGTCTTGTGAGGCCGGCCACACCAAAGACCCCCCTCACAAATAAGCAATGACAGACTGACAGTGAGCAGTTGTCGGAGCATGTAGAAGTTTGCATCTATTTCCGTTTTGCTAAAGCTGATAGACATTTGCTTACAAAGGGGTTAACAGAACCACTTGCTCTCGGATCAGCTAATACGTTTGTTCAGATATTGAACCAAATTTCCCGTTTTATTGTTCCGTTTATCTGCTGTGTTCATTGGGATCGCAAGTGATCGACAAACTGAAAAGAACTGCCCCGCCCTCCCCCCGTCCAGAAACAGTCTTCCACTTTCATAGTAATCTATCAAACTGGGCATTCCAGATACTCGAATCACACCTGCTCCTTGAATGACCTCTTATTAAGCTATCTCATAGGTAGCTTAACAACGAAACTCGTTTGCAGTCTGGCCTATCCAAATACACAGAAGTCATTTTGGATACGAATACCCAATCTGCAAATCCGTTTGTATTTCTCTGCACAGGACATTCTTAACCAATCCATTTAGGAATCATTGCTATGATTCAATCAAGCTGAGGTGGGTTAGATGATGTTAACTACTGCAAACGTGACCTGAGTGTGTTTTTGAGAATATTTTGAAACAATTAGTACTAAGTGTTGTACTACTTGGAAGGAATATTCTGGAACAACCATAAGATCGTGTGTGTGTGTTGATAATCTTCTGTCAGTTGATCCATTCAAAAATAACCAGAAAGTCGAGGCTTATCATAACAGAAAAAAAGACATCAATTTCTCCGAATTCAAAGAAATACCGATTTATATTTAACCATACACCGATCTCCCCTCATTGGGTCAGACAAACTTCCATGTTCGATCAGAATTAGACTTCGTAGTCCTAGTCAATCTGCTCCAATAATTTGGTTTTCCCATATGCTCAACTTGGCATGACGATCGATGAACCTAAGGTTAAATATTTACCACAAATAATGTCATGAGGAGGAAATTTTAAATGTCTGTTTGCTCGATAATTTGGTTGGTTTTAGAGAAGCACGGACAAAAAAACATGAATCAACATTTGGTCTTTTTATTTGTATCCTGTCCTTTTTATTGGATCCCATATTGAGGGGCCGATAAAATCTGAAACAGCGGTCAAGGGCAGTGAATACAGATCAGTTTATGTTAAGAGTGACACTAATGCACAGTTCAGTATTTTTTGGACCCCGTAACTCAACACAAGAGATTGAACCCGGGTTAACGATTTAATGCATGATTGTGAAAATAGATCAATCGAATAAACAATGGCCTAAAACTAGGTCAAGCTGTCTCACGGACAAAACGGCTTGGAACGGTATTGGTCAGTGTCTGTCGTGATCAACTGAGTCACTGAGTGATTGGACGATCAATGGGATCTGATGGACGAAGGCGTATGTAACAGTTTCCATTTGAACAACCATTACCGATCCTCGCACTTTTGCGCTTAGGGTTTGAGATGCTATCTTTTGACTGCCCATTTAGATGAAATGCTAGATGGAGGATAGGATCGATGAGAGCAGTGTGAAAGTGAGATCAGGTACTGCGCGTCGGTTAACTTTTTAAGGGAAATGCCAATCTCAATCTTTGATTTCAAGATAGCCAAAAACGAGCGCACTCATTTCAGTAGTCAGTGGTCACCATGTACTACACTTGGTAATCGTTAGTTGATAACTAAATATTCCACCCACATAAAGATTACTTTTGATCAATTACTTTGATGGATGAGTGATTTATATTCGGAGTGATATCCGAGCCAGATCTATTGGCGCGTTGTGGCATGTTAATGTTTATGCAATTAATTAAATTATAGATTCTTGGCACATGCTTTCATGACGAATAGTCTGTGAGGTAGATCTGCACCTGTGTCAGCTGCTCTGATCTTTCACAGATCTCATTCTAAACATGATATGACTTGGTTATGAGGTGAATTTGTTCCCTGAGCTTTTTACTAATAATTTGAAAAGAACTAAACGGTAGTAACAAATGGATAATTCACTATTCACTGCCACTTCACAAGCACGGATGATGTCACCTCGGCTGGTGATGAAACGTTTGAAAACAAATTGCCAAGCTCGGCGAACAGGCGAAATGGAATAATTCACTATGTTAAAATATGCATCTATGTTGGGATTGTGAAACCTTCAGTAGACTCGGCGGGATTCGAACCGACGCATGAACGCCGCCCATTCTAAGAAAAACCTGTGGCGGCAGTCGGCTTACATGCTAACTGGTGAATGCCACATGTTTCTGTAAGTCGGATGGGTACATTCGAATGTGAACAGATCAGTATTATCGAGGTGACCTCGTAGCTCAGCTAGTAGAGCGTGCGCTGTACAAAGAGTAGGCGGCTTCCACGGTTGGGTTCGAATCCCACCGAGGCTACTGAGACCTTTCACAAACCACACATGAAACTTCATTCTGCAAAACAACCATTTGTACAAAATATGTATATTGCACGAACTTTGCACATGCTAATCATTTGTGAACAACCTCATCACTACAGATCTATGGGACAAATAATGCAAACCGTTCATGTCATATTCAGCATGCATAAGCACTGTCCTTTGTGAAACAGGAGCAGGGGTTTCTGTTCAGTGTGCGTATTTAGCAGCATCTTAACGAGGCATGCATCAATACAAGCCAGGTTACTTACCTTCGTCTATATGAACCAGGCTATCTATCAGTAGATCTGGTCAGTAAGTGATAGACTCCGGGCTATTGTTTCTCTCTCTCCATTCAATAGTCCGTTGTGCGAAAACAATGCATACCGATTGCACTTCATGGACAGCATAAGCATAGCCAGTCTGAAAGAAACGCTAGGGTAATGAGTTTAAAACGGGAGAGGACTACAAACAAATGTCTGCAGTAAACAAACAAAATATTTGTTATTCCCCAAGTTGTCTGTTTTGTTTTCCCCGCTTCTGTACCTATATTTTTTCATTACAGTCAAACAAACAGCTTGACGGTGAGGTGGAATTAGAATCAGCCAAATAACAAATTTCACCGAAAAGGAGTTGCACATATTCCTCTGGTCCCCAAGTAGAATCAAATGCTCACGTTTCAATATATTTAGCAATTATCGTGTGAATGACTACTACTAAGTGGAATGCCCCAGTTAGGAACTCCCCCACGGAAGGAATTTGTTCTCTAGACTGCACTTTACTGATGGCCTGATCTGTCTAGTAAATTCCGCCCGTTGTTTCGCAACTGGTGAACACATCAGTTCGATTGTGTCAACTTGATAGCTCACCGTTTGATTGTTTAAATGGTAGGCGGTATTCGAGGTCAAAGGCATTCATGAAAAAATGAGATTTAAAGACATCGGACCTCGGGTTCGTTGGTGCAGCGTTTAAGGTGATGGTGACAGATCATTTCTTTATGATCAACTGAGCAACCAGTTCCACACTTGTCCTGCTTGTATGTACAAATACCGAACAAGATGGCCCTGTTCATAGTGGCAATGTGCGGCACACGATCTCTTTCGATAGCCAGACTACCATACTCATGATCTTCTGGAAGTGGTTGCGTTCAGTAACTGAAGTAACTGCTGTTTGCTGGATCAGCCTATCATCGTGTTTAAGGAGGTTTGACACTGGTATTCATCTGTAAGACTTTTTGCGACATCACGTCAGTGTTTGTTCCCGACTTGGATAATGGTCGTTTGCGAATTAATCTTACCAGTGGAAGAGTAGAGACCACAGGTGACAATCAGGAGTTTCAACTGATCCATTGTGAAGCCTGGACGTTTCAGAGCGCTTATATTTCCGATGCAGACGGCCTACGTAGAACACAAAATTTCCTTCAGCGGTCTGAGAAACTTGTATGTATTGGGGTTTGTACTTAACCAGGACTATCGTTCACAACAGTGTCCGCTATTTCCTAAAAGCGAAGGTATTCTGAATGTTAATGCACTATGAAAATATTTATCAGCAGGTCTAGTTTACAAAGCAAGATTTGCACCCAATCGGTCTTGAAACAACGATGTTTCCACATTTAAAAGCATTTTCGTCTTCCAACAAAGCAAGGGGTCAAATTAAAAGTTCAAACTGTTTTGTTGCTATAGAAACCCATTATTATAGCCATAATTCACTGTCACCAGATGTTTGTATCTTTGTGTATGTGCCCCCCCCCCCCCGGTCTGACTATCCCCGACCAGGAAGACGACAACTGGCTGAACTGAAGAGGGTTCAATGGAAATATGCTCAAATGATTTACACAAGATAGTTGAAGATCAATAAAATGCTGGATCGACAAGACTGGATCGAGGTCGATGGCAAATCAGAACGGTCACGTACGATCCGATGTGGAGGAGTTGTGATCAAATACATGGCATATTGCGCCTTGATTTGAAGTTCTATCCCACTATGTCAATTAACGGTTAGCAGTAGACGATACCATATAGCTGCCTACTGTCTACTGTTCGGCCACACACAGAGTACGCCGTTCAAGTATGGAATCCATGGTTAAACCGCGATAGGAAGTCTCTAGAACGTCCTCAGAGGCTGGCAACGAAATTGGTAAAAGGTCTATAGAAAAAGACATACTCCGAAAGACTGCAACTAATGGGACTCTACTCATCCGAATACCGCCGACTTCCAGGTGAGCTAATATTGGCATATCACACACTGCATCAACCCAAACACCCTTGCCGTTCTCTGCTGACTTTATCTCATAATGATCACCTCAGGGGACATCCACTAAAGGTAAAGACCCAGAACAGCCACCTTGATTGCCGGTATCACTCGTTTGCAGTCAGAGTGTGCGACGCATGGAATTCTCTCCCATCTGATGTAGTGTGTGCTCCTACAGTTGAACTATTTAAATCGCAACTTGTTAAAGCATTGGAACACTTAAAATTCCAACATCCGTGATTGATCACACACATTATTATCATTGTTATTTTCTCTTTGTGAAGTTATTCAAAATATTCTGTAAAAATCCTATGCGGCATGATAAGCTTTAGCTTTTTTAATTCAATTCCTTGGGGAGTGATAGTTATGCACCACGGATGTGAAAAGTTCAACTCAGCGCGTGGACACAAACGGCTTCTATAACCGATCTGGAATTCGAAATTCTTGCTAATGCGTTCTACTGATGAGTTTCACGAGAAAGAGAAAAACACCGGTATGGTGTTTTGCAAGTGAATGGTTGATCAAATAAACGTTACACCTGAACGCTTGTAAGGGAAAGCAATTTCATGTATAGTTCGCACTACTAACCAAAATTTATTATACTTTAAATGAACATAGTCCATAGATGAACAAGCTTACGACACACTTTGGCTACTGTACAGTAGTACCAGGCCTGTCCAAACGTGTTAGGAATTTTCTACACTCATAATTTGGTCTGGCAATGTGATTTCGCATTGCAAAACGCTTTATGTTACACCAAATTTCAACTGTTTCTTGATCCTCACCAGTCTCAGTCGCATACATTCCCGCTGGACGATTTGGGATTCTAGAAAAGTCCAGTTACTGCCATGCGGATCGTAGATTCCAATCCATTTGATGATCTATCAAATGTCTCTCACGTGTATCCAATTATTGTACTACTTAATAGTTATTCTTTTTGATCAAAATCCCTTGTGATAATAGACAAAAAACAGTATCTACATCGAACAACCATGTTCATTGGGGGAATTAATGACCCAAGTAGCTTTTTGCTATAATCAAATAACATGCGCTGTCTGCTGTAACAGATAGGTTCGAAATTATAGGATTTAGGGTTGAACAGCTGATATCGACACCTTTGAAGGGAATTCACCGGTCCGCTCTTACCCAATGTGCAAACGGGAACTGAGTGAATCTGAGATCCGAGTGCAATATTTTTGTCGCGCATTCGATCGAAAAAGTGTCGGGATAAGACCACTGTTAAGCCACGTTGAAAAAAAGCTAAACTAAATGGAGACAAATGGGTGGATCATGAAACTTTGCAGTAGTAGTCAACCCCCCCATTGCCCCCGTGACCCTATCTATGGCAATTGCGCAACGGGAGAAGCGCTACAGTCACTTGTTTCATGATTGAATCATGATGCAATGCGTGGATGAGGAGGACAATTTCATGTTGCGAATAAACTTGTCCTTGGTGAGCTTTTGTTTCACGAATCAGAAATATGTGTGGTCGACACAAGTGGAAGATATGTAGAGCTCCGTTTAACAATTTTGTCGCTTAGTTTTTCTATAGATAGTGAACGAATATATCTGTTAGAATAGACCCCAGCAAACTGCTCATGACATTTTTGCTAACCGGTATATGTGCCTCAAATGGAACTTTGTATTGTTACTACACAACACAGAAATAGCCATTTCATAGAATCCCTTCTTAAAATAACCCTGATGTTCTTTATTTTCATACTCTAATTTCCATTGTTCCAAAGAAGTGGTACTTTGTTGCAAAGTCCCCACATTTCCCCAGACAGCCTTTGTGTGGCCCACCAATGAGTATCTTATCAAGTGTGCCTTTCAATGCCAAAGATATGAAGGCAATTGCACTTGGTTCAAAGAAATCGGTGTTATTTGAGG
>UZAN01042961.1:22311-39239 GCA_900618425.1 Echinostoma caproni
GCCACATAATTCCCTGTCCTGCCGGTACAGGTTAAATCCGTCAATGGACAATAACGCGTCAGCAACATGAGGGTTTAGTCAAGATTCTTGTATGCAAATCAGACAAGTATGAACGTGAATCCGGGAGCGGAGAACAAGTGATAAATCCGAGATTTTCGTGAACAATGAACGTATGTTCGTACTCAGTAGTGATGGGACGGATATTTTTGACANGAGTGTGGTTGAATCAAATCGTGATGTGAATCCGTTAGAGTGTTTGGGTCGAAGTAATTCCGATCTGGTATATCGACGAACAAATGCCATAATAATAACAAAAAATCCTTCAAATTTGATGAGATGTGATAACACGAGATTGTAGCGCAGCCAGTCAAAGGGCGCGCGTGATGGTGATCATGACGGTACCAACCAGCGTGGAATGACCGGTTTTCACGGTCTCTGTTTCCTTGACCAAATTTTGCTTCCCCAATTCCTTTTATTGAATACATTTAAAGATTCCAATGACTCTAAGAAATGAAAATTTGGATAGATACAACCCTAAAGTGAAATGACTGGTACATTATAATTAATTGCCACATTTTGGGAAAAAATTATGATAGATTTTGAACAGGTCAGGTCTCATCACAGGCGATTGGTAGATACCTATATAACCAATCAAATTCCTTTTAATCGCTTCGATTTCTTTCAATACGCGAACAGCTATTTTTGTGGCATTTTTCTTGCGTCACTGTGACAGGCGATACCAGCGTGCAAGTCCTAGTGCAATTCAGCATTTCAGTTGCATCCGCGATTCGTGATTCGTGATTCAGGATCTGTGCCTACTTCAACTGCTACATTCATCCATTCACAGTGTATTTTGTTGCAAGCATCACACCTCGCGCATCTCAGCACCAATATCCAGGTTTATCACCCACCTGGAAACATTCCGAAATTGACTCCTTGCTACACGTACCGGTGGAGGATTTGATTCGATTATACTACCTGTGAAGTTCCCGGTTCGATCGCCTATTGAATCGACGAATTCACTCCGATGATACAACCCAATGAGGTCGAAACAGCTGTACAGTGAATGCTTCTCAGCTTCATTTGACCGAGGCGGTCAGGCGGTCAAGATCACCTGATTATCGCCCCGAGGTCGAGTGTTCGAATCTCATCACCAACACCGCCCACAATTTCCCTTCAATGTGTGCCCCAGGCAGTGCCTTAATGGCCTCAGCTTCCCTCTTCGTGAAATAAAAATGTCAACAGCTTATCATTATCGTTCTAATTTGCTCGGTAAACACCCAAGTCTCTTATTTCTTCGAGTTTATTCCCATGACTAATGACTCATGTGAAAAGTATATTTGTCTAATCTTGGTGAGAATCCTCAAACTGACGTACTCACACAGCTTAGGACGGCTGCAATTCGTGATTTGCGGCGTTATGAGTACTACCATTTGCCCTCAGATTATATGGGCTGGCTTGAATATCTGGTTCCATCAACAAAGCACCAACCCTTCTATGTGATTGGTCACTGACTAGTGCCACGCAGACAGAGAGAGAGAGAAAGATCGGCGCCCTAATGTGTGTCGTATGAAAAGCGCTGAAGAACATCAAAGCATTGGTTATGGAGGCTAGTCAAACAACCAACACCTCTTGAATAACTATGTCTTTTTACTTTCTTTTTATCTATTGAATATAAAACTGTACAATCAACATTCATGATTTGGGGCTGCGGTCATATAGAGGCGCCTGGGAAGACGGGCTGCAGTGCAGCGGTTCGAACCCGGGAGTCCCGGCTCACAGGTTGCTAACCTATCCACTTGGTCACCATCGCCACCGTTAAGTGTATAAACTGTATTTAAAATAAGGGAGACAGGATTGGAGCATGAAAAGAGAGTGAATCAAATAGCAGTATTGGTAAAATGTTGACAGCGTTGGACACCTAGGGCTATTCATATTCCAAATTGTTCTCATCACCGACAGACGTAAGATACTGATTGTAGTCACTGATTGTGTGGTTCCCTGTATCCGCAGGTGAGTCGTTAAGAGGAATGTGACGTTCTCTGATTGACTGCTTCTCATCTACAATTAACCGATAGATAACTAGGTGAAAAAGTTTTTGTAGTTGGTGCATTAGTTTGATGTTCGTTTCAATCTTACAGGGAGGGAAACTATGACGGAGATAGTTACTCAAACGCAGGCATTTGCGACGTACATCAGTGGCACTAGGAGACGCTTGAATCAGAGATTTCGTGAGCGTCATCCGCCTTGGTTGCACACACACACACAGTGGGTGAGAAAGCCAATCCCACGAGCGCAATCTGTTCACACTTTATCTCGAGTTAGGTCATTTAGTTGACTTGGCCAAAGCGTTTCCTATCCTCTACTAGGTTTGTGAACAAAAACAATCTGAGTGGATCAAACTGCACATCCTGGCCACAATGGAACCTGTGAGGACTCGCATTCAGCATCCACTCTCGTGTTCATCGGAACGAATTTTGAAGTCATTGTGTGTCTCATGGCCTTCCACGTACCTAATTTATACACACCCTCGACATTTTCGTCAAATCCGGACTACGCACAAGATCGGAAACAGTAGACATCCTCTATATTCTTTCATATTTATTGCATTATTATTATCATCGTTTTTGTATTTCTCTAAATTGTAGAAATTATGATTATTAGCCAAAGAGGATGAATTACTGCTAAAATTGCCACCCATCGGTTCATATTCGTTCAAACTAGTGGTCTGAAAATGCCGAGTAGAATGCCAGCGTCAGTCATTCGCAGTTAAATTGCGGTCGATCTGGAACTGTCTCCCATCCCACGTCCGCTGTGAGGGCCAAGCATTGAATATTTCAAAGTGAGGCTTGATGAAACATTAGCATACCTTACATTTCAAAGTCCATCATCCATCGTTTGAACACCGAAAGAAAACATATGTCGTGAGATCTCTTCTCTTTATTATTACCTCTACTCGTGGAATCGATTTGGACAAACGTGTACATCGTTGGCATCCCAGTTCTGTCTCACATACTGTATATCGGTTCACCTGCAATTGCGATGACACATACTTAGGCAGTACCAATTGTCAGTTAGCACAGCGGATGGCCGAACACATTCCAAAGGGCTTGGTGAAGTCGATAACGCAACCCACGACCAGGTATCAGGCGGTCACATGTAGCCCGGGTTATACACTGCAAAACATCTCATGTCAACCAAACACATAATTGATCCCGCTTCCTCTTTCAAACCGTTGCTACGTAACTACAATTCAAAACTGTTGGCAATAAGTGAGGCGTTGCCAATCCGATTACATAATCCCGTTCTGTGCGCCCAAAAGTTGTTGATTCAATCAGTTCACTTGCCGTGGCGTTGACCTATATTTAAAAAACATTCTAATAACCCCTGTCTAACTGTATTTGTCTGTTCTCTATGATTTACAAATCCAATGTGCTATAAATGTGCTTGTGTGTTATACGTCAGCGATTGAGAAGATTGAACGAAATGTTAACATCTGGTGACATATGTCTTCTTCTTTCGGTCGTGATACGATGGGAAATGAAGCAGATCATCGTATCGACCAACCACTGCTATCTACCCCAAGTGACGTACTTCTCAACTGAGAACACTTCCACCAGTTGTTCGATCTTTTATTCAATTAAAATTGGAGCGGGTACAATTTGGAGTTGGAGGTGAAAATGGACAGTGTGTTGAGAATTCGCGTTTTCTCCTCAGTGTTAGGATTGATGTAGGTCAACGGAAATGCTTTTTTCTCATTGCCGGGATTCTCAAGCAGTGCACAGTGCTTAATGAACCTCAAACTGCAAAATTTCATGTGTTCTGAAACGGATCACTTCACCACGGAACCCAAACCAACCCCTTTAGTGTAAAATAAAATCTTGATGCAGTCCTGCACCTTTTGTTACCGTTCAATACTTCAAGTAAATCTACCGTCACTTTGATTACTTTCAACAGAATACATTCTATGGAGAAGTGAATAAGTCCAAAATTCAAAATAACAACCATGATTTCAATCTTTGGTTATCCAACGTTCCCTTTTGGAACCAATCTCAGTGGTCTCCTACGTCCTCGCCGTCAAGAGCAGGCATATAAAATGTCTGCGAATGTTGCACCCCAAGCGCAATGAGAATCGGGGATCGACGATATCGCTCCAAGAAATGCATTCACCATTCCGCTTGACTAATTATACCTTCAGGATCCCCTTGAAGGAGGCTCGGATAATTATCGCCCAAATCGCGCTTGACTTTGCTCTTAATCAAGCTCCACATATGCTCAATCGGATTGAGCATCGGCGAGTATGGTGGTATCCTCAGCAGCTTTGCCTCACGATATCCATTCTCAGTGAATATCTCCCCCAGCCTGTTGTGGCAAGGAGTATTGTCGCAAACGACAGTGATCTGTTTGATGGGTACTTTTAGCTGAAGTTGATCCAGCACTGATTGCATTGTGTAATAAACATTGTCTTTCGTCGATGTTTCTCACGTAACAGTACTTATTCTGAAAACGAGTAAACGTTTTCACCCAACAAATCGACTGCTTTCTGTTTCGTTCAGTTATGTGGGCTGAGCCAGGAATGGGCGAGGTACAATTAAGCTGTAACTGTTTTTTGGTTGCTAAGACATTGATGACAGCCAGCCCATTCACCCAAGTTCACCTCAAGAACTCCAACTTCTGTCACTGAACAAATATTGTAATTCACGTAGACTCATGATTCTCGTACATCGCTCGGATTGCACCGTAAGCCAAAACTCGTCCCTGGTCGTAGTAACTGTGGTCAGCTTTGATTATTGAGCTACTGTCAATGTTAGAGCATCTACGACCAAATGTACTTTAGCTGTAGTGCGCACGAAACAGTGCGTCTGCGTTCATGCTTATCGGGTGGCGTGCGGCTTGGTTGTCACACGCAAATAGCATGACTTCACCGATCCACCGATTCGACATCCGTCACAGAGCTCAACTCGATGCACGATTGAGATCGGCCTCATTTCAACACAGAAAGCGCGTGGGAAGACAGGGGACTAAAAAAAAATGTGTGATCAATTGACCAATGAGGTGCGATGAAAGGGAGCGGATCTAACAACCACAGCGATTCTTTCTGAATTCCAATTGATGATTTCTCTATTCAAAATGACAGTTTCGCAAATTAAATTAAAGTTTATCAAGTCTATATTAAAATGGTATAGCCCATTCATCTATCTACGATTGAAGGATAGTGTACCCGATTCTGCTGTCTCTTTCTGCATTTACTCTCTTACTTGCTCTTGTGGAGCAAAGTATGTTGGCCGCATGATCAGGCGTCTGTCTGAGAGCATCCGTGAGCAGCAGCCTGCGTGGTTCGGATGTGGAGTAATTAAGTCAATCACAAGTGCGGTCGTGTCACACCTTATTGACACCAATCATATCGTAAATGTGACCGAAGAGTTCCGATCCTTGTACAGAGTTAAAACGGACAGTCTATAGTCACAGACGGTTTCGCATTCTAGCCGCTCCGAAGGCAGTTAGTATCCGTCTTCAAGTGCAAGCACTTGGAAATTCTCAACTATTACTGGTGATATATATATCGTATTATAATTGCGTGAAAACGAACTTGTTTGCCAATTTGTGTTCTCATTAAGATACTAGCGAGACATGTTTTGTGTTTCCCGTCGCGGTTTGCAATGTCTGGGGGCACTGTTTGTTCTTCCCCCGGGGATCCGAACTCATGAACCCATCGGTTCAGTTGCCATGCCAACGAATGGAATGTTTTTCTGATCAAGCACCAGTCGGTGGGTAGTTTTGTTGACCCACATGTCAACAACACATTCGGAGCATCTGGGAGCAGTATCTTCCGAACTGGTATTAATGCGATTTTCCGAGTGATTAATGTTTGTTTGGCCTAGTCTCGGTTTGGTGCAATCTCTGCTTCATAAAAGTGCACATCTGGGGTTGTTTCTAATACCCGGATCGGTGAGATAAAACCTACTTCCCAGTAGCAATTCTACCCGGGATACGAGGAGGTGCATTTGAGGGACAAAGTTGATTAGACTGTTGAATTGACTGACTATTCATCATCCGGATAGTTCCACTCGGTCATGGACTATGCACGCTTTTGTGAGGATGAACGATCGGTTTAACAGACGCAACGGTGTACATTAACATGGGAATTATCGGTGGATTACATTTTCTAGAATAACTGAGGCATGCTGGACCCTCACAACAAGCTCCAATTTAGCCCATCTCACGATTTGAAGTTGATAGGACATTAGAGTATGTACTGCGTTTGAGTAATGCCAGTTGCTACCACACATCGGTTGTTTAGATTCGGACCTGTACACTTCGGTTGTGCATAGGTTTCCATTGTTAATCCTCCGGAAATGAGCCTGCGACTGTGATCTGTTGTAGTTGAAACTATCTTATCCTCGACTGGGTCAATACTCTGCCATTTTTGTGTGGCTTACTGAGGCGTAATGAACAACATCAGCTACGTAAGGTAGTTTAAAAATAAGCATTTCAAAAGGTGCGTAAACTTCTTCAAAAGGAGCTTAATTATTGATCGGAAAGAGGAGAACGATTAATGTCTACAGTTGATCACCTTATCATCTGAATTAACTAGAAGTAGTCATTTTCATATTCATTAGAAAAATTTAGCTGCATTTCATACAATCAATGGTTTATACATTTTGAAATTTCAAACAAGTTGTTTTACATCATCGGCTAACGGACAGCACAACAGCTGTACAGGTGGAATCTACTGTGTTTGGAAAATATGGCTAGAAATCTGCCTTATGCATATCCATGATAGATAGTGACCAGGCTTCTTAAGTTTTTGGAAAATGCACCTCTTGTCTTGGCTCAATCGATTGTCAATAGTAGATGAACTGGCCAATGATGACAGTCGCGTTTGGGAGCACGAGAGCTGTGCGAACAGCAGGATGCAACTTCCTACGGAAATATTTATGGCATTGTGTTACAAAGGTAACTCTTCCTGTCTGTTCAATAACACCATACCCATCTATTCACGCAAAGTGTTTATTCATTGATCTGCTGCTATCTGGAGTTAGGCCCCTCCGGCACACTGCTCTGGTACACTGATGTCGTAAAATGTCCATGGTATTTCTCCATGTTATTTACCATAAATCGTTGCAATTAAGATTCTCCAGTCCCGGCACTTGACCATTCCCATGTGTATATATGTGTATGTGCACCAAATCACGTGTGCGTCAACCACAGAAACATCAATTATTCGGTTGAAGATCCCAATCAAATTTATGTTTCACCTGATTATCTGTGTTCGCTGTCATGTTTCACCTAAATGACTCCGCTACAGTTGTGGGCTTGTTGCCCCCCCCCCGGGTGGGGTCAATATCTTCACATTGACTACCACACATGACTGTTACCTCCTACCGAGGTGTACCCGCTCTGTGTACGTTCATAGGAAATACGTGCTACAGATCGAATCAAAGCTGTGCTTGATCAACAGAGTGGTTGTCGTCCGAAAACAATGTGTTGTTCAATATCGCTCAAATAATAAAATGGTCATATGTTGGTGGTTCCTTTTAACTGAAACAACGTGTGGCTAAAGTTTAAAATGCGTATACGTGTTCAATAGGCGGAAAAAGGAATCGCAGCTGAATTGGCAAAACCTACTAGGCATAGCCCTATACTTTAACGGGTAGGGCACTGTCACCCATAAAGAGTTTCAAACGCTTAAATGTAGTGCACCCAGCCGGTTGTTGATGGTCACTATAATGCAGTTGATCGACTTGTGGCACACAAAGCAGTACGTTTCACAATCGATCGCGAAACGGACAATTAATTATCGTTTTTGGACGTATCTCTTAGTCGAATGGAAGATGGTTGGATCGTACGACAGGTGTACCGAAAACCGACATGGACTGACCAGTACACCAATTTCAATCATTTCGTTAGCATCCAACAGAAATGTAACTTAGTCAACTGCTTGACCATTAGGGCGAGGGCAATCTGCTCTGAGGTGGTGTTGGATGATGAGCTGACGCTCATTAGTAACACTTCACAGGAGAACGGATACTTGGATCGTTTCATCGAAAGGAATCCGATTGAACAAACAGCGAAAACTCCCATGCGAACTGCGAGAAAGAAAGATTTATTCATCAGTTTGCCATTTAAAGGCGATGCCGTGATTAAATTCCTACTTCAACGATTGAACAGAGGAATTGGCAACGCGTTCAACGCTGTCAAGTTACGGTGCGTGGTTCGAGGTGCTCCTCTGATCCACATTCAAAATAATGATAAACTGTTGATGCTGACCTCATCAATAGTTGTATACTCTTTCAGATACGTGTGTGGAACATCTTATGTTGGTCGAACTGCACGACAGCTATCTCCCCAGATCAAAGAAAATCTATTTCTGTCAGCTCCCGGGCGAACGAACACATACACACACATCGTTTTCTTTCAACAACTAACAACGAGCAAGCTGGAACGGAGGCGGTCAACCGAAGATGAAGATAAACGTCTCGTTTCCTAGTCAGAATGACAGCAATAATTTGTCCTGGTAGGATGCGTAAGGTAAATCCGTTATTCTTAAAATAGTCCAACAAAAATCTGTAACCGTTTATTATTTCTGAGATAGTATTGAAACTCACGTCTCATGGGAAGGACATAAACGGTTGAGAGCATTGGTTAGGTGATTCGTTCCTTGTGGGGAGTGCAGTATTTGTTCATTATGCTTCCATTGGGACCTTAACTACTTGTGATAACCGCATACCCATGGTTTGTGAACAACATAAGTCACTGAACTGGAGTGGGTAGATTGTTTGTATCAACATGATTTATAGGATCAACGGATGAAATACGGATCAGTAATCATGAGGTCTGTCCATACGTGTAAGGGTCAACATCGAAGCCGACCAGTCACGTGACATCCGATGCGAGTGAGCTCTCATCAGAATCCTACTATTAACAAAATATTTTTTAAAACTTAATACATAAGCAACCGCATCCCAGTCCGTCAGAGTCACGTGGGGGAGCAGGTTGAGGAGCTTCAAGCGTGATTTTCTTTTACTTGATGTTCCAATTACCACCTTGATTCGTTTACTCGTTCAGCCCAAATGAGGCTGATCTTAATGTGAGCTTTTATGCACTGAAAACTTGACTTGGAAGCAGTTCATGAAGGGTACCGCGGAGAGTTTTCTAAAACAAGTAGGGGGCAAAAAAACAAGATTCAAGCGAAAGAACATAACGGAATTCTATTTCGCCTGTTCGCCGAGCTTGGCAATTTGTTTGCAAACGTTTCATCACACCAGCCGNATCAGTGCTCGCAAAGTGTCAGTCTTCTGCTAGCATCCATTCGTTTATATATGTGTTCTTCTCCACCGATCAATTTTGTCCCTTGTTCTCATTGTGTTCGACTGGGTTTGCCGTTGAACTGGTGCAAGGGGTTGTGGATGGGACGGGAGGTGGTTGTCCTTTCATCCCGATTGTGGTTTCTGTCCGTTCTCAGGTCACACCGTGACCGTTTTTTGTTGCGTCATTTGATCCTTGAGTTGTATTGGTGTGTACACGTGATCCAGTTCGATGTACCTGTTGATTGAGTTGATTGACGAGTGCCAGGCCTCGAGAAATTCTCTGGCGTGTTTTGACCAGGCATGGTCGATAATTTTCACTGATTCAAAGTTAAACTGATGTCCTTCTTGATCTTCGTGGAGGGAGATCAACGACAGTGGGTCATGTCTCCTGACTACCAATTGGTGTTCACGGATCCTTGTTGACAGCTTTCTCCCAGTTTGTCCGATATAATGTTTAGAACAGTTCTTGCAGTGTATTTTGCAGATGACGCTTCTCTTGTCCTTCTCTGTTGTCCTCTCCTTGGGTTTGGACAGAAGTCCCCTTAGACNCGGTTTGTGAGCGGCTTGAATTTCATATGATCTGATCAGTCTTGCTATCATTTCCGAAACGTCTTTGATGTACGGCTGGGTCGTTCCTATTCTCGAGTCTCCGTCTGTTGTTTCCTTCGTACTTTGAACCAAAATTCTTTTGATGGGGTAGCCATCACGAGGAAACAATTTGAGGTAGTAAGTATGCCTTCATTTTGATGGCTTTCACGGAAACAGTGAATTTCAAATGCAATTCACTATTCCACATCCGATAGTGGGCCACGCACGTTTGTGCCCGGGAGTAGGGGAGTTGTGCTTACCATTCGAAGTATACTCCCTCCGCTCGCCTCTCCGCCTCCTTGTCTTCCTTTGAAAGTTCGTTTATCTATTATCGTTTCGTTTTGCCTAACTCTCTGCATCTTGTGATAGCGTAACTAGTGACCGCTACAGTTGGTAGATGAGTTCGACGTGCGTCTACGTTTTCGATAGCCATGGCCTGTTTTCCGATGTGATAGTGTCAGAGCGGTAAATATTCGTTTTCTGATCGTCATTATTACTGAATTATAGTGAGCTTCAGTGCTTTACCTACTCACTCCCCGTGTTCTTCAACAAAATCAGTTTAACTGAGCAAAATTCCGTCATAGAAATGGTTGACAAGTAAAAAGGAAATCCTCGAGAAAGTGCTCGTGTATTTATCCTCAAAAATACCTAAAATTGACTTTCTGAAAGCTTAAGTGATAACGTCAACAGACTGATATTCACATGCTATTTCCCCCAGCGTTCATCTGGCAACAGGACTCTGCTCTGAACGATTTTAGATGCATGCATGCAGACTAACCACATGCAGAGTTTGTCAAGCCGATTAGATTCCTTCAGATTTTCGTAAGGGGTAAAGACCGCGGGAAAACGTTAGTTCAGCGTTCTCGTACAATAAAAATTCGCACAGTCCTTCCGTTCTATCCGGTTTGTGGGTTCCCAACTATTTGATGGTTATTTGGAACTGAATGACCTGCTACTTATCAGCGCGCGCAACTGATGAATTATCGTTCATCAATCGCTATTGTCGAATGGGATAAAATCCAACCCCTTTCTCTCCAGCTGGAATTCAGCATGCACGTAAAATTAAAGCACACGTCTGTGCGCATGTAGTTTCATCACTGTGAGGTCACGTGAATGTTGTTCTTATCGGATTGGCCAACAGCCGGGGGCTTTGCGCGCCTTTGTGGATACGCCTCGACACACGCACACATGCGCAGAAGCCGGGCGAACGTGTAAGTACAGTACAGTTAGCAAGCGCACACGTACCTGACACGCAAATACTCTCAAATAAGACGCAAATTTGGTGTATCCTCTTAACTTCAGATCGGTGTTCACCTTGAGCGACCCGACTATACAGGGTTAGCAACTCTGCAGTAGGTATAAACAAGCATCGGGGGATGCATGTACACCCGCGCACGAGCGCGCGCCAGTGCAATAGGAATGTGCAGTTAGTTATCCCCTCTGTGTACCGAAACAATTCACCGGAACTTGAGTGACCAGGGGGTGCAAGAGCCCTTTTGCACAAGTTACAGTCATCACCAAAGTCACTATCACCGCCGTCGTCCTCGTCCTCGTCGTCGTCGTCAGTGTGATGGGGTTTGGCCAAAATGAAATTTTCGACAGTGTACTTTCGTTCGACCTCAATCGCTAATCGCTAAGCGCACGCGCGCACAGACCGTGTTCCCATTCCTATTTCTGTTTCGTCGAACAATTTTTTGAACTTTTAACATCGGTCTGTTCTCGGTCAGATCTGAGATATTTCATTTGGCCATTCCCTACACGATTCCTATCACATTTGTCGGAGTTCTAAGTGTAAGATTGTGGTCATGACCGTGGTCATATCCAGTGCATCGGGATTCTTTCTCATGGTTTGATCTGTATTGTTTTTTTGGGTAAGTCTGCCAATTTTTAGATGTCAGATTGCCAACCGTTGCCCGTTACCTATGTTATCATTGATTTGTCCTATTCAGAATGCACAATAATTTAGTGTACTCTTGGGTTATGGTCGAAAAGTTTAGGAATTGGCTGTAGTTTTTTAAAACATTTATTTTTGTCACTTAGTGTTTTTCTCCAGCTCCTTTTGCTCCTTACGTCGGTGGATACAATGTGGTCAGTATGGGTCGGATTTCTGTAACATACTTTGAAAATATATCCACACATGGGCTTTATCCGCGGCCGTGATAAAAGTCCGGCGCTTGACTGCAACCGGAGTATTGGCTGGTCAGTTTGGAAAAGAAACGAATACGCATGTAGTCTACCTTAATCCACACTTGTTTATCATAGTGCCTCTTGGAAAATAGACATAGAAAATCGGCGGATTCCATAAACGTGATCCGATCCAAGGTTGACACTCGGGAGTATCAACCTACTGCAAATTTACAGCTTTTTTGTAGCCTCCTCAGATTATACAACACTCGGGGAGTCCCACAAAACCGCTCTTGGTTAACATTTATAACATGGAGTATTTTGGAGCGTGAAAAACGTGTTCAGGAAACAGGTGGTGATTTAAAAACAACGAACATCGAATCACTCGTAATAGGCTATGTCCTTACAAATGTTAATGTAAATCTATCGATTTCGAAGAATCTCTCTGATCGAGGTCCGTTTTTATTATCAGACCAATTTAGCAGTTTCCGAACCTGGTGTCCTATAATGTTTTTTTTTAGGTTGAATGTTACGTTTCAGACAGTGATTACATTGCATTGTTCATCTTGTGCTTGGTTAGAATTCCACCATCTATTTGGGTCGAACATGAACCAGATATTGTTTGTGGCGGCGAGCTGAATTTCTCTGGAAATCTGTTCGGTCGACCTAACACGCAGCCGCACCCATTAGAAAAGATGCGATTTAAAGTGGGCAGTATGACAGATTCTCGCTCTCGCGCGTGCCTGCTCTTGCACAGTGTCTGTGTTCTCTCCACTGACCCCACACCATTTCCCATCAAGGATTGTGGGTCGAGGCTTAGGTAATTGCCGGTTTTGGCTAAAGATTGATGGGAAAAGGTGTAGTTGAACTGATTGCGCACTACGGCATGCCCCCAGTTCCGTTTCGAAATCTCATCAGTGTGAGAGCCAAGATCTTCACTGCAACTTAACCGTTTTGCGTTAGATTTTCACCGAAAAATTACTGTGAAAATTTGATCAGAAGAAGAGCACTCTGACACTACAACAACAACAACAAAAACAAAAACCCTCAGCTGGACAAAAACAATGCATGAATTGCTTATCTGTACTGCACAGAAACTCGGGGGCTAACGTAAGCCAGAATATTGACACGACCACTTCATTTCCAATGATAAATTAGTTCCGTCGAGAAAAAAACGAAACAAATTACAACAAATTTGTAAAATATTTCAATCTCTCCGGGAATGTTTAAAAATATATTTTGTTTTGCTACTGGACACCTGAGTGCTGACTACGTAAAGCGAGCTAGCATAATAATGCAACACCTAAAACGACCGACCGTGGTTTTCAGACAGGATACTATAATATGCACATTGGTGTGTGTGTGTGTGTGCATGTGTGCCAAACTTGCAAAAGATAAATCAAAGCTCCCGGGTTAAATTAGAGATTTATCGATCCCAACATATCATTCGTTTTCGAAACAATATTTCTGGTTACCGGTTTTGACAACCGGGTTCTGTCCTCTAGGAAACTCTGTCATCATCAAAACCGCGATATGAAAACGGAATTCGTAAAACCTTAAAAATAGTTTAAATCATATGGAAAAAACCACCCACTGATGCACAATATTTGGTGACAGAGTGTACGACCAAAATCAATGATCCCCCGTGCAAACGCGAACCATCCGGACAAAACTGAAAATCGATGTGCAACACACGGATTAGATTGTGAAAGAAAAAAAGTGGTGGCACAGAATTTGAAACGCGACGTACCGTTTTCCCGAAATGGAATGAATAAAAATCCCAAGTATATAATGTGACAATTTCCTCCAAACTGTTCATGTTAAACTTCAGAATTACTGTGTAAATGTTAGCCGAAAACGTCACCATCGTCCGATCATTTGTGCAGGAAAAGTAAGCGTTTAATCACATTTGATATCGCCTCAAACAATGCACACGGACGTGCTGCATGATGCCTTTTGACCGTGTTTCAGCAGTAAAACGATTGTTCTGCTGACTGAATTGAAAAGGATGATATTATGCATGTGTAACATTTACGAATTGCCACGTCCCGTCGTTCGCGCATTCCATAAACCGTGTTTTTGTAAATCAACCGCTCTTGGACTACGGTGCTCTTCAAAGCTGTTATCTACGATTACTTTAACACAGCTTTTATTTTTTTTCAGCAGAGATCCAAGTTTGAATTACTAAGCTTCTTCTAATTCTATTCGTTCGTATTAGTCGTCGCTAAGCAACGATGATATAAAGCCGGCTTCATATGATAAACTGTTTTACAACCTTTCCGGATATTCGAACAGTGGTGTTTTTGCTTAAGCCTCATCAATTACCACAAGACCAAAGTGTCCTGGGTTGGTTCCAAAGTTGAGTCGCGCTGCTGCTGCGGAGAGCCAACTACGTCAAAACAGCTGATTTCTGTTTAATTCACGCTTCGTTCTCTCCACTGTACAGGCGGAAATTCACTAAATTGATTAATCAGTTGGATAGCTTGCAGTAAACCTCTTTCGTTAAACTAGCGAGAGAGAGAGAGTAGAAGCCCTATCCGATCTTTCAAAATACCCAGCACTACAAGACGGTGTGGATGGTGGATTATGTGAAATCAGCAAAATAGTTCAGCGCAGCAAAATTATTCATTGATGAATCAAGCTGTAATGTCGATGAAAAATGTTTTATTCATACGATTGCACCTCAGAATATCATGGCTCTTAACATGAATACATTTCTTCATCTAAAAACAGCAATTTCATATTTAACAAACTGTGACAAATTGTCACAGTGAAAATTCCTCAGTTTGACAAAATATTGAAAATCGGTTCTCGTAGCTCGGGTGAACTGAGTTCCATTTCGCCACTTCACAAGCACTGAGGATGTCACCTCGGCTGGTGATGAAATGTTTGCAAACAAATTGCCAAGCTCGGCAAACAGGCGAAATGGAATTCCTCAGTTTCTCTCATAAGTGGGACATAACTGTTAGAAAGTGCGCCACGTCAAACAGTTGAGAACAATTATTGATTAGGTTGGAAAAATAAATTGATCTTTATCGATCGGGAATAATATTGTATGTTTTCTTTTTGCAGATCACACATATCTGAATGATGAGCATAGAGGAGAAAAATCCAGATTATTTGGTTTTTGGTTTTTTTAATTTTCAAGTTGATTATTGATTTTTACAACACTGTTGTCGCGTCGCTCTCCCCTTAGCATTTTTGGTTCTTGTTCCCGCTTTGTTTGTATCAGAATAGATAAACTTATTGCAATCTGCTCTTGTGAAAGACGAAAAGCGCTAATTGGGATATCTGTTATAAGAATGGAGAAGCCGAAAACCGTTTTTTTCACTGAAACGTACACAACGAATAGGGCTATCAATATGCAGAAGAAAGTAAACTATAATGGGAACTGCAACATGTAAATACTTTTTCCTTCATCTTTTTCGATTGGAACTGAATACCGTCGAATACACGTGGAGATATGATTTTCATATATATATATATATATATATATATCAACTACTACTACATCAGTCTAACCACCTGTGTAGTAGTACTTTACTAACACTAATCAGGGATGGTCACCTCAGGGGATATCCATTAAAACTTTTGCTCCGAAAGAGTCAGCTGGACTACAGGTGTCATTCAGCTGTTTCGGCTATTTAACTGTACTAATAATCGAACCCAGCGTGTACCGATACTATGGGATTCAATGAGCATCAACCTTGAAATTTACTTATAATAACAATTTGAATTTAAATTTCAAATTTTTTGTATAGTGCTGTACTGAATCAACTTTGATTACTCCTGTATGAATGTAAATTACCCCCGTTCGCCACTGACACAGACGTGTCTTTCCAAGTGCTCCCAGACACATGTGCCATCAACCCGATAGGTTAGGGTTTGCCTTAACAACAGGGAAAACATTTAATTGTTCAATCACATCCACCGACCAATTTTTATACCATCACTCTGCGAATACTGATAAAAATGTGAAATGGTGGGTACAAGACAGTTTTTACTATAGCTCCCGCTTCCGGAGCCTTTTGACCAGTTCAACTTGGCCACCCCTTTCTGACAACTGTATCCAATCTGCTCTCAACGGTTTTATGACATAGTCCAATCATACACACACACACACACAGAAAGGCTCTTGTCTTGGGCTTGAACACCGTACTTGTACATGTTTCAATTTGTGCGGACATACTGGCAACAGTCTGTTGTGCCACTGCGTCAAAATCGACCCTATATACGAATGATCTATGATCCGTTTTCAGTCACCCTGGTTCGTATAGCAACCTGGAACCTCTCGCCAGTTGGCACAACTGATACGACCCAACTGGCCCAGTACGGGTTGCACGCTGGAACCAGACTGGGTTGGGGAACGGAGAGGGGTAATAAACTGGAGACCGAATTCGGACAACAGCCGAGGAAAAAAACATTCACCACTCTAACCAATTTGGGCCCGTATGCGGGCAGAGAGAGAGAGAAAGAGATCTGTTCAGCTCAGGTCATCTTTATTATGACAGACTGATTGCCGCGTTGCGCAATCACAATTCGACATGTGTTGTACATCGTGTACATAGTGTTTGGAGAACGGAGTACTTTCATTGAAAACAAAGTACGCTAGACGAATTCATCAACTGGTCATCAAAATTATATGGGGGGTGGGAGACTTGTAGATCCAGTTTAGATCACATCAAACAATGCACAGAAAGTTTGTTTACCTGATTCTCATCTCGGTCAGCTAGGTCATTGATGTGTCTCCCGCGGTTTCTTCATCCGGAATCACGGCAAAGCTAACAAAGCCCTAACCAACAGTTTCTGATTGCATACCGCCGCGGCTAGGGAGCGATCAACTGTTTGGATAGCTAGCGCCTCGGCTGTGCACAGAATGATAAACCGATGTCGTTTTGCCGAAGA
>UZAN01042962.1:9505-27322 GCA_900618425.1 Echinostoma caproni
CGGAGTACGTCTACTCCAATTTTGCGCTGATCACAGACTGCCATTGTCAAGCGCCAACTTCTCGCTCAAAAATCTACTCCGCCTTACATGGAGGCCACCAACCTCGACTCAAATCGACCACATCGCCGTCAGCCACCGCTGGCGCGGATCCATTGAAGACTGCGGCTCCTAGTGATCAACAACCGTGGACACAGACCATGCGTACTGCGAGCCAGATTCTCCCTACGCCTAGTTAACAACCGCAGAAAAACCCACCGAAATCGGATGCCCATAGTACAGTGTTAGCAATAGTTGCAAATCGGCCGTCGAAGCGAAATTGTCTGATCACCTTTCAGCTCAGCCATCAGCCGAAGGACTCAGTGAACACGGGACGGTAATCAAGGAAGCGATCCTAATACTAATCAAAACAACGGCAGATTTCAGCGCACGATCAAAGCCAAAGCGATGGATGTCCCCGACATCGGTTGACCTGCTGAATGCTCTGAAAACCATTTCTTCTTGTGCAAAATACTACACAGCGACGATCGATAGTAGTCGCAATCTTTTTGGTTAATTAGGAATACGGGTTCAAGGAAAGTAGGCGTGAGTGAGGTAACTAAGGTGTCTGAATGCAAAATGATTCATACTCAGCAGCGCCGTCTAGATCGATGGGCAGAGCATTTTAAGGCACAGTTCAGCTGGCCCTCGTCGGCACAAGACCTCCCTATACCGGGTTCAGCTGTGCAAATACTGCCAGTTGACATCAGTCCTCCATCTGAAGTTGAGGTTACCCGAGAAATAGATTATCTCAAAAGGCATAAGGCTTCCGTCCCGGACGGGCTGTCCCAGTCGGTTTTTAAGGATGGATACTCAGCCTTGGTTTTGGAGAGGACAGCGGGAATGAATTACTCGCAGGTGACGGATTGTCTCATCTGGGGTATGCAGACGACATTGTGCTGCTAAATAAAGATATTGGTAAACTGCAAGCTTTTCTGGATAGCTTGAGTACCAGCGTAGTCCTGTTCCGTATGCGTTTTGCATTTCAAAGTTTAAAATGTTTCTACAAGATTGGGTTGGTCCAACACCCAAACTCACCATGACTGAGGAAATAATAGAGGAGGTACACACATTTTGCTATTTAGGCAGCTATATCTCTCACCTGACGGACGCGTCACAGGTGAAGTGTCAGCACGCATACAGAAGGCTCGTTTGGCTTTTGCTAACTTGATATATCTGTAGCGTCGTGATATTCGGCTGTTTGTTAAAGGATCAAGTATATACTACAGCGGTCCGGCCAGTTCTGATCTACGGTGCAAAGACTTGGTTATCATGGGAACAGGATAAAAATAGATTGTCGGTATTCGAACACCGCTGTTCACGCCGCATTACTTGAGTCTAGTGAGGAAACCTGATCAGCACTACTGAGGTTAGACGCAGAGTTTTAGGTAGCCACTTTCACCCACTGGAGCAAGTGGTCGGCCTCAATAGATCACGCTGGTTGGGTCGTTCGCTGCGCATGGCACCAAATAGATTGCCACGGCAAGCGATGTTTACCGAGGCAGACAGTGGATGGAAAATGGTCCAGGGCAGTCAAACTTGGATCTGGCATGAGGGTATGAAAACCTAACCAGGAGACTCAATCATAGGTCCCGTTAGGCTCCCTGGTTGGGGTTCCCGAGGTGATGGTCACCTGTGGTTAAAGACACTAAGTGATATGGCTAAGTGTCGCAAACAGTGACGCTAATGCACCTAATCAGTATTCTTGCAACCCTAGTCTATATGAATTCCATAACTTTCCTTTGACTCTGCTCTCAGCATTCCAATCTTCATTCTGCTCTTTTATCCAAATGGGCAGCCAAAAGACAGCAACTAAAACCGGCGCACGAAAGTGCATGGTCAATGGTTATAAGAACTGAACTGTGCGAACCACACCAACACCTCTCCGGTTGTGGCAGTGGTCACCGGCTCGATTGGGTATTGATGTGTATTGGGCACCTTGGACGTTTGACCCCGTCCAAAGGGTGTATGATCCAACGAACTGGACATCGGCTCCTAGTGGATTGCGGTTTTCACGCACCACCCCGCTGCCTTGCGAGTCAGGCTTTGGCAATCCGAAGGCTCCGGTTGTGGATTCCTCAATAAAATTCACCTGCCTTGGCCTGGGCAACCTGGCAGTATTCAGCCCATATGCAAATCATGGAACATTTTTTCTTTTTCTGAAGATTATTGGATCATGATTTGTTTGGCACACAGTCTGGCGTCAGGCGTGTGTGAAAAATATAATATACCCAGGAAGTATATTTTCCTCACAACCTTGTTTGCAACACCGGGTAATTTTTGGATAGACAACTGCTAAAAGATTACCGGATACGCATACCTGACGAGAGGCAACAGCGGCAAAACCGGTCTTGTACTTCTGGGGAAGTTTTGTCTAGTCAGTCATATACCATTTATTATGATATATATATATATATATATATATATATATACCGGTTACCATCAAGCGGTCGCGCTCCATCGGGTTTGCTTAAACCAGTTAAGTTATTCACGGATTTCATAGTTCACTGTTTTAATTGCTATTGGTTTTCTTCCGTGGGTGCATGTCGTAACCAAACAGTTGTCAGTTTTCGTTCAGGCAAAAGTTAGTTATGAGAAAACTGGAGCAAGCCTTTCCCGAGATCAATTTCAAAAGACCAAATTGCAATACTGCACGATAGATGTCCAGGACGATTTCGCTGCATCTCAACATGGTGCATACTGCAGAAAAAACATGTTATATAGGAATTTAGCATGACAACAAAGAAGAGTAAAATACAATGAAACAGACAAACATAAAAGGGGGACGGATTAAAAAGATTGTCACCAAGATAAGGATAAACTAACATAAAGTTCTTTTTGTTGACGCAAGGGGGGGGGCTTCCATCTTCTTCGTTGCCTGCTAAATTCCTATATAACGTTTTTTCTGCAGTATGCACCATGTTGAGATGCAGCGAAATCGTCCTGAACATATATCGTGCAGTATTGCAATTTGGTCTTTTCTTTTGTAAAGTTAGTTATTTGGTTATTTTCATCTATGTTGATAATCTAGTCTTCTATTTTAGGCATGCTAGTAACATTTTTCATTATTAACTCTTCTCTTACGTTTTCCAGCCGAAATTGGTGAAACTGATCAACTTCCTGTACACTCGTCGCCATTCGACGAATCTCCGTGCGGCCGCTCATCTGGCTGCAGCACTGAAAGCTTTTTCGCATAATGCAGTTGTTGTAAGTCATCGTTGATTGCTGTATGTTTTCGTGCTTCGTTGCTTGCCAATCGATTCGCAAATACTGTGACGGCTCTTCTTATTTGTATTATATCGCAGACTCCCGTTTCGATCACACTTGGTGCACAACCACTGGATGATTCCAAGGAACAGTTTGCAGCTGGTGCAGAAGTGCACCATGCCTCTCCGAAGTTACGATTACGTCTTTTCACTCTTGGGGGTGATAGTCTGAACCCGACGAAGATTACGCTAAAGGCTGCTGGTTTGTACGCGATTCAAGGTCCGAATAAAATACGCGTGTTGACCGGACCAGCAGAGCGTGGCTCATTCAGCTCTCCGGATGGCAAGTACGTCCTTACTAACCCGAATAAGGGCCCAATTTTGATCATAACTCCATCCAACTTCCATTCATACTTGTTGACAACAAACCATGGTTCACCAATAGCGGACCATAATTTGTCTTGCTAGTACATATATATTATCCAGTGATACCGGTTCCTAGTGCAGCTCGCTCCATCAATCAATTGTGGTTTCAAAAGCTATACTATTGATATGCACGTACATGTATGCAGTGTAACTAAAGTTTTCGAATCTGGTGGGGTAGCCGGACGAGCAGTGCTGAGGTTAGGGGCAGAGTTTTAGGTAAATGCGGTCACCCACTGGAGCACGTGGTCGACCTCCATAGGTCACGTTGGTTTAGGCTTGTGTTACGCATGTCACCAGGTAGATTGCCATGGCGAGCGGTGTTCGCCGAGTCCGGTAGTGTGTGGAAGAAAGTCAAGAGTTGTCAAGCCAAGACCTGGCACGAGGGTATGAAAACCCTAACTAGGAGTCTGGGTCACATAGGTCCCGTTAGGCTACCTGGCTGGGGACCTCAGGATGATCGTATCCGATGGTTAGAGACTGAGTGATATGGCTGGGTGTCGTAAATAGTGACGTTCCTGCATCTTCTCAATTTCTTTGCAACCCTGGACCACTGAAATTCTCCATTTTTTGTTGACTCTACTTTCAACTTTCCTGTCTTCTCCTATTCTTCATCCAAATGGGCAGCCAAAAGACAGCAACCAAAACCGGCGCACGGAGGTGCATGGTTAATGGTTGTACAAACTGAACTGAGCTGAAAGTTTTCGAATTGGATTTAACGTCAATCTAATTTTTGCTGAGGGTTCGCATGCAGTGTATTTCTTCTTACCTGGCATCCATTACCTATCTCATTGATGCCCCTTCGTTAACTCATATCCTTAGGCACGATGAGTCGTTTTTTGCCCCAAAATGTATACTTGAATGCAAATTGCATGTTTAATGTTATTATATGTTTTTTCTCTTAATCTCATCTCCACAAATGCGAGAATTTCACCCAATTGTGTTACCTTCCCGCTTAGATGGTGGACTATTATTGTATTGTATTGTAATAACTTCTGTGATATAGTTTTGCTACTATCTGCTACCTAGTCTATCACAGTCTGTTCCAATTTTCCAGGACTTTTGAAAAAAAATATTTCTTTCATCCTTTCCATAGGTCTTATTTTGAACTATCGCTGGCGTCAGCTAACGGTTCTCTGCCCACGCGTAACTGGTATGAATTGGAATTATCTGCTCGGTGGAAAGGGGAAAGTTCGAAACAACGAATTCTCGGTCTGTCCAACGTTCAGGTATGCCTCGGTGCAATTGCTGTCGCCACATTGTCACTGGATTAGACATTGAAAAACATATGAGTGAATTGCTCTGATCCCTTCCAGCTCCCTCTTCGCGTTTTGGCCAACCCAAAGATAGTGGATTCCATAATGAAAGTTGGTGATGGTGCCCATGACAAATATCAGACTGAGATCAAGTGAGTTTGGTTGATTAGTTGTTCGTGGATTTGTTGTCGCTAATTAATGAGCAGGCCAATTTGTAGCTTTATTTTGTCATCACTTCACGGTTACTTTAACGTTTTCAAGAAGTTCCTTTCAAATCAGTTCCACTTCGGTATCTACTTACTATAATCAAAATCATTTTTAGTTCGGTTTTGCCCAATTTGATGGGTTGCGGGAGCACATTCAACCCATTCTCTCCATTATGAAATCCATTCTCACCCATGGCTACAAAAACTGATGTATGCAACGTCACCAGCCCCCCATTCCCGGAGAACCGCTCTATAGGCCGCCCAAACTGAGGTCTAGAAACCTCGGTGAGGTGGCGTATGGCATGCAAAAGCAACTGTTCCGGAACGGGTAGACAAAACCCACCATCTGATTCAACTGCTATCAAGGACATCTTTCCAACTCACGGATGCATGAATCCCCAGGCTGAACCCACACTAGTCCAATGGTGGATGAGCTCCCAGGGGGTCACTGGCAACCATACACTAACACTGCCGTTTCACAGTCTTTACTTGGTTGTGCAAAGGTCAGAGATCGAACTTCTAACAGAAAGCCAGATAATGCTGAGGATGTCTCTCCATGACCGTTATGGAGCTGGTTTATCGTCGTCCCACAGCTAACCGCAATGGAGTAGAAGCAAATTGTCGGGCAGTCAGGTGTGATGTAAAAGTTGAAACATTTGACAAAATATTGAAAGTCGGTTGTCTTAGCTCGGGCGAACTGAATTCCATTTCGCCTGTTTGCCGAGCTTGGCAATTTGTTTGCAAACTTTCATCACCAGCCGAGGTGACATCATCAGTGTTTGTGAAGTGGCAGCGTTCTGCTTGTACCCGTTCGTTTATATATGTGTTCTCCACCGACTTTTTTCGTCCCCTGTTCTCATTGTCTTCGACTCGGTTCACCGTTGAACTGGTGCGAGGGGTTGAGGGTGGGAGAGGAGGAGGTTGTCCTTTCGTCCCCATTGCAGTTTCCGTCCGTTCTCGGGCCACGGGGTGACCTGTTTTGTTGCGGCATTCGATCCTTGAATTGCATTAGCCTGTACACCTGATTCAGTTCGATGTGCCAGTTTATTGAGTTAATTGAAGAGTGCCAGGCCTCGAGAAATTCTCTGGCGTGTTTTGACCGGGCTTAGTCGATAATTCTCACTGGTTCGAAGTCAAATTGATGTCCTTCTTGATCTCCGTGAAGGGAGATCAACGATAGTGGGTGATGTCTCCTAACTCCCAATTGATGTTCATGGATCCTTGTTGACAGTTTTCCCCCAGTTTGTCCGATATAGTGTTTTGAACAGTTCTTGCAGTTTATTTTGTAGATGACGCTGCTCTTGTCCTTCTCCATTGTTCCCTCCTTGGGATTTGACAGAAGTCTCCTTAGACAGGCGATCGGTTTGTGGGCGACTTGAATTCCATAGGATCTGAGCAGTCTTGCTGTCATTTCCTAAATGTCCTTGATGTACGGCAGGGTCGTTCTTGTTCTCGAGTCTCCGTCTGTTGTCTCCTTCGTTCTTTGAGTCAGAGTTCTTTTGATCAAGTTGCCACTTCATAAGCACTGATGATGTCACCTCGGCTGGTGATGGAACGTTTGCAAACAAATAGCCAAGCTCGGCAAACAGGCGAAATTGAGTTGAAACATTATTGTAAACTGTAATGTTACTGGTTTTAGTAACAAAATGTAATGTTAGCCTGAGTTTGAACGGTGGAATAGTCGACTCACATGAAGATGCACAGCTAATGATAGATATCAAGGATTAAATTCTGGTAACCTTTTGAATGTCAGCAAGCATTTTGCACAGTTTTTACTGTGGTATGAATCTAAGCACATATCTGTGTAATGACCGGTGTATCTTTCACACGCCTGACGCCAGACTGTGTGCCAAACAAATCATGATCCAATAATCTTCAGAAAAAGAAAAATGTTCCATGATTTGCATATGGGCTGAATACTGCCAGGTTGCCCAGGCCAAGGCAGGTGAATTTTATTGAGGAATCCACAACCGGAGCCTTCGGATTGCCAAAGCCTGACTCGCAAGGCAGCGGGGTGGTGCGTGAAAACCGCAATCCACTAGGAGCCGATGTCCAGTTCGTTGGATCATACACCCTTTGGACGGGGTCAAACGTCCAAGGTGCCCAATACACATCAATACCACTGCCACAACCGGGAAGGTGTGTGGGTCGTGCGTCTCCTCTTGGTTGGTTTGTAATCAGGGTTTTTGGCCAACTCCCCTAGGTGAACTACGAGTGAAAGCAATTATGCCTGCATTTCAGTCAGAAACTGTGTTTGCGCTTACATTAGGATAGAAATGATGAAAACATCATATACAACAATGATAAAACCTGAACAAAAGATCTTTGTTGGGATACCATCGGTTCCTGTAGAACCTCGTTGATAGAATGCGAGCCAAATAGAATACTGCGATGAATGTTTTTGCGGGAGTATAAGCAGCGAAAATTCGATCTTATCGTAGCTCGGGAAAACAGACAGATAGGTAGAGATCCAGCGGGTCGTTTAGAACCTGATGGATAAAATTCTCATCCGAAGTAGTATGGAAATCAAAATTTTGTTATTAGAGTGTTTATGAGAATAGGAGTAAGACGGCTAATAATTGTCAAACCGCGGCAAAGAGTAGAAAAATCCATTTTAATTGAGCCACAGAAAATCACAGGCGAACAGTAAAGTCTGACAATAAAAGCGCTCTGCTTCACTCTAAATTACCGTAACTTGCGTATCGAGAAGCATATTCATAAAATTTAAACTAAAATCGTAGCGCAGCATTTGTTCCCTTTGGAGTGAACTTTGTATATGGATTTTTATTGGTCACAAGATGCACTAAATAATGAATATCTTTTCATTGCCGTAAGGTTTGATCGAATTCTTATACCAAGTGAGGTAGTTTTTCGTGGTGTTCCAAAGTCAGGTTCATACACCGAAAAAAAACTGCAACATGATAAATAGATACAATTGACAACAGGCTGCACGTTTGAGTATTGGGTTAAATCGCACCCGAGACAGGATTTTTCAAGGTTTAATAAGTTCGATAGACCGGACTCTACAGATTGCATCAGTTAGAATTAAAGTAGAAGTAAATGACATTTATGATAACAACTATTTCCAAATCCTAAACAGTATAGCGAAAACTGATGGCTATAATTAGCCGCTGTTCCAAGGAGCAGTCAGGATGGACGAACAATACTGGCGCCGATTAGCAAGCATGCAACATAGGTATTTACTGATCGATGGACACATCGACGGGAATCTATCTATTGTAGTGACACTCCCCAATGAGGGTTGTGGAATAGTGGTAATAAATAAACTGGACTACAAAGGAGAGTTGATGTATATTCTAAGTGAAATAATTCATAACCATTTCCAGTGTTATCTATGTCAAATATCCTACGGAACCCCGTTAACGATACAAGTGCTATGGTGGGATGATTAATCCCCTCTAAGAAGCAGCGAATCGATCACGTGGCGGAGTTCCGTAGTGGAATAATTTAACTGACACGATACGATCAGGGTTCATCCGCTACTGATTGCTGTATTCCGTTCCGCGTGGTTCCAAGGAGACTTGTCTTGCGTTTGGATGTTCGAGCACACTTAACGGACTCATACAAGTTATTTCTTTCCGTATACGTCTCGCATATTTGAAATGCAAACTAATGCTACAAACTGTCGACTACGCTTACTTTGAAACGACTGTGTTTGATCGTGTTTTATACCTGAATTGTGCAAGCAGGAGGAGTTATTTGTAACTCTAGTCACACCAACTGTTCATCCACGGGAACTGTCACGTGTTTGTTTTAATTATAGTTTTTCAACTGTAGTATTTACCTGAAGAGATACGGCGAAATTTTTCCGGAACTAAATTTTGCGACACTATGCCGCTGTGTTCTTTATTCAGGTTCATATCGAGGAAAAAGATTGTTTCAGCCTAGGCAGTTGTTTGATGAATAGCGATAATACAATAAAATAGTTAATCAGTCGCACATTACAGGATAGAGTGTCACACACTGAACAAAGGCACGTCTGACGTCAAAGTGATGCTTCAGTAAATTGGAACTGTCTTCCTAATTGTACCGGGATGCGGCCATTCATGTTTCACAGCTGAGGTTGCATTCGAAAAAACGCTCGCTAACTGGAGATATCCGACTAGTAGTGCCTTTATTGTTTATCACAAATGGGATGAAGTGAACGGATTATAACCATCCAAGTATTCCGATTGAATTTCTGTTTCCACAACAAATTAATTTGATCAACTTGTGCTAATCCGAATACATTTCATCCATCTCCGGCAATTATTTGTCGTACTGCATCTTGCTACGCCAGGATGTGGGTCACTACTTGGAGGTCAATGGATAATGTGAAATCATGATACAAAGAACTACAAGGAGAGAGAGAGCGAGAAGGCGAATAAACAATTTCTTTCACGAAGCAGACCGTGATCCGAAGGATCACGCAACTGGTGGGTTGGTAAATCTGAAGGATGGGCGAGGAGATTGACTTACATTGTGTTCTAGTTACCATTTATCTGTGGCTTAAACTGTTGCAAGCGTTTCGCATTCACGGTTGACCTACCTACTTGATTGTAGAAGAAAGTAAAATAAGCTCAAGCAACACATATCCGGATATTTTTTTTACCACATCCCATCAGGTGCCCACTGCAAACAATAATTATTAAGGTATAAAAATGACCGAACTCCAATGAACAAACTCGGTATTTCTACCGGGGAAGGGATAAGGTAACCTAAAGTTCTCAAATAAGCAGATAATTTCTTTCTATCAACCTATTTTTTACCGTTTCAACTTTGTTGTGATGAATAACAATATACTTTATCCTCTACATGCTGCTCGTTTCACAAATACTATGAGATGAGTTATTTGACTTACGTTCGGTCATTATGTGCGTGCTGTCTAATGATTTTTTTGATCGGGAGTTTCAGAATTTCCACTAAAACAGTTGATATATACATGAACATTTGTCGTGAGTTTGTTTAATCGTCCATTTTTTTCCCATACAGTGAAATAAGTTCTGTTCATAATTTTGTTCTAGACTCAAACCAGGATCACGAATCACCGGGTCTGGTGCAAGCGGGTCTATCCCCATTGAGATTGGTCAACGTATGTTGCTCTCTCTACGTTTCGTCGATGATGATCCAGCGGAAACACCATTGACTGTCCATCAGGCGTTTGTGCAGTTCACACACCAAGAGACTGATCAGAGCATCACTTTTGTTTGTAATGAAGTTGCTGCGGTCGGGATCGCGAGTGCCAAAGCCTATCAGTTGAAGCTGGTTAGTTGTCTGTCATTTTCGATGCGGTATTTCAAGTTTATTTTTACTTAGCCTCATTCTTGCGAGGTTTGAGCGGATTTATGCCACACTTACTGTGCTATCAATTCTCGGTCATCTATGGTGCAATGCACTTGATGCAAACCAATTTTACCATTGGAGCGACTGCTCGTTTACTGGCGAACGAACCGCAGATGAAGGGTCGGTGCGTATAGTGAATGCTTACCTGGTATATGTGAACCTAATGCCTCTTTCGCGTCTGAGCTACGTCCTGCAGTTTCAGTTCAGTTTATACAATCATTAACTTGACACGTTCATATGGCGGTTTCAATTATTGTTTGATACGCAAGAATTAGCTCACCGCTGCCACCCATTCGTAATACACGGCCGAAGGTTGATTTCGGGTAACCCGATCCGAGTTTGTGGTGCCAGTAGCGCTGACCGAATCCCGCATACAAAACCCTCTTTGGGATGTCGAACCAATTCGGCCCAGCACAAACAAAACATCGAATCATAGTATTGATTCTTCGATGGACTGACTCTGAAAGAACTGCCTATCCAAAATCACCCGGTGTTGTAAACAAGGTTATTGTGACGGAAACACACTTCCTGGGTACAAGTATATGAATGAAAAGAAAAGATTACCAGATACGCATGCCTGACGAGCGGCAATAACCGCGAAATCGATCGTGTGCTTCCAGGGAAATTTGGTCTAGTCGATCATGTACTACTTTTGCTTAAATCTACGTCGCGCCTCAAACAAATCATGGTCTAAAAATATTAAAAAAACACTCAAATTTTTGATATGCGGGATTTAGCAATTTTTATATTCAGTCCAGTTTTGTCCCATGTCATAGGCTCAAACTTCATCCAGTTGATGTTGCTGTGCATCGTGTTATCGTTCCAAAAGAGTTTCAGCTTTCTGTCTAAAACATCTCTTTCAACCTATTTCGGACTACCCCCTCCTTCGCTTGCTTCTTTCGTTTGCTATAAACTGTGCTTACATTTTTGTACATGCATGCTCTTCTTTCTGTATGAATTTTCCAGGATCCGGAAGGCTCCGCTGCTGATTTCGACAACATGGATGGTATTTACAAGATGGAATTACTGGCCGGCGACAGTTTATTCTCGAAACCACTGCTGTGGCATATGGTAAGCCAATTAATTTTTGCCTGCCAATATTGCCGGGCAGAAATTTGTAATTTATGCATGAAATCAAGGAACGCTGATGAGGGAGAGGCAAGGTTCTGGTATTGTTTTAACTCTTCAATGCGGAACTTCCGAACCTTAAACAAACCCGATGATATTGATATGTATAAAATGTATCCCCCCCCCATTGTTCAGTTCCTAACTGAACTGATGCTGTTAGTTTCCCTCTCCGTCAGTTCATCTGTGTTGAGAAGAGGAACCACAACGCCTAACCCTCCCCTGTTTGTAGTAAAATTTTGTGCTTTCCTACTACTTGCCAAGGACGTGTATAATCAGATGGAAACAGTGGAATCTCTTAGTCACTGTATGATTCAAGTGACAGGCGACAAAGGCTCTGAGACATTGAGTGTCAACTCACTCACAATTTCCTTGACTAGGTATTTAGACTTATTTCCCATTGAAGCCTTGTATGAGTTGTTGTTTTCAATTCCAGAGCTAAACGTACAGTTTTATTTTCTTGAATTATAAAGTTCGTTGCTTTTCGTTTGCTCTTTAAGATGGGCATTTAGTATACTGTTAACATTTTTATCATCAATCAAGGTGAAAATTAACAAAGCATTCTCACCTACCGCAGCGATAATGTCACCTCGGTTAATAACAAAACGTTTTCAATTTACTTAGCAAATTTGACGAGCAAGTTGCGCTAACCGAGCTACAAAATACCAAAAAAGTAACCCATTTGAACCAAAGTGTATCCTCCTCTATTGTTTTTGTATACCCGAGCAAGTAATAATGGAACACATCTTGGGTGTATTGTAAACAGCCTATACCGTATAACCGTTTGTCCTACAAGGTTAACGCAGTATACGATACATCTGACATCACTTATCTATTTCATCCGCAACTGGTTGGTTGGAGACCTTGAAGAATATAACAGCGACCCGACAGCAGTGGGCTTCTTGTTGTCATCTCTTATCAGGCCAGAATGCTTGAAACGGTATGTACGCAGAATTCGATTGCGTGCTCTGTGTTGACTATAGAGGTTCACTTTCATCCCCTGCCCTCAAAGTAGGTCCAATCCCTGTCCATCTTCAATTTTACCACTAACCTTGTATGTATTGCGAGTTTGGCCGCGATCAGTGAAGTTCGCCTCACCGTATTTCGCCGTGCGATGATGATGATCTATTTTGTCCCTGTGGAATTTTTTGGGGCAATTTATCTTGTTCCGCCATATGATTAAGAGGTTGGGCGTATAGGAGCGTAACTATCTATTTAGGGTAATCATTGTTCATCTAACAATTTTGTGAATAGCGGAAGCAGATTACGCAGATCCGAGGAGGGGACGGAGTCTTTGTCATTCCTCTTTATTGTAAGGTTTACTCATATTATTACACCTGATTTGACAATCACAACGAGTTGTTCCATTTACAACGCGCTATTTTCTCGATTTTCCATCATATCATTGTTATTAAATATTCTTTAAGCCTGGAGTAAAAATTACCAATCCATCCTTGTGCTTTGTCCTCTTTCAACACAGGCCGATGTGAGCTTGCATTTTACCGGTCCCCGTGGGTTAGACAGCGCGAGACGTGCCGCGGACGCAGCCGATATTTCTCGACAAAAGTCCCCGTCCAGTGCTGGAATGAAACGTGCCGGCAGCAATCCACTCATTGGAACTGGACCTACCAAAGCGAAACCAGGCATTGAGCACGTTTTTCGTCCACCAGAACGACGAGCTCCGCGTCCTCTTGCGTGGGCCTTCACCGTACTATGTGCTGTCCCGCTTCTGGGTCTCCTGATTTCCGTATGTTCCTCTGAAATACTTTTGTGTTCGGAAATCAGTCAACACAAAATAGCAGTTCTTTTTTAAATACTAATGTTGACACAACATCCCACTGTTTGTGAATGTGGGTGTTCCTGGTATCAGCTAACAGTTTGTGTATCATTGGTTGCCTCGGTCATGTGGTTTGAGCTACAATTACTCACTTTGGCCCCGTAAAATCTTACCGTAAGCTTGTTTGGTATTCGACGGCTTTACCGTCACTCGGTGCAATTTTTCATTTCCGCTTGTCTAACGTTTGTCCTCAAATTAGCCCTAATAGCATTAATTCCTCACATCTGACCTGTTCACTAGAATAACGTGACCGGTTGGGATACCGAACATTTAGCAGTTGTAGAGTGTCTTCGTCGCGATAGATCTTCACCTGTCACTGAAGACTGATTGCAATTTTAAGATCACTAGTATTGCAAGGTTTAACTAATTTGTTTTCCCAATATTGCAAAATTCCACAATATGGTAAACCCTATTTAAACTCTAGCCAACTAGAACGTTGTTATCGAAAAACCAATGAATTACAGTAGTAGAAACAGATGAAGTTCATATTACCGTTTCGTTCAATCACGGATGCAGATTGGGTGGGGACTCTTGGTCAACTTTTTTTATCGCATTTAACTCGGTTACTTGGAAATTTCAGTTTCAGTTTTTACAACCCATTTACCGTGCACTTTCGTGCACCGGTTTTAGTTTCTGTTTTTTGGGCCGCCCATTTGGATAAAAGAGTAGTACTGTGAGATAATTGATGTTGATTAATTGATTAGAACTGACTGTCCTTCAGACGTCAACTTCACGCACATTTCTCAGCTCTTCCAATCAACCATACACTCGGAAGGACTAGACTCGAGTTTCTCTTGCATCCGTAGTGCATACCCACCGTCCCACCCGGGATTTGAGCTTCAGACCCATCCCATGAAAGGTGTCTGCTACCACTGGGCCAACCAGCTCATGCAAGGGCTGAACCGAATCACCAATCCATGTTTGTTTAGGTGTCGTCTTCAGAGAATTACCGAATAGTTTTAAAATCTGCAGAGCTTTTAACGGCATAAATATTATCTTGTTTTCAGGCTATTGGATAAACAGTAATATTCACAAAACTCAGACAACATTTACATATTTTCGATTTCTGTACCCGATATTATCGCTACCAGTAGGAGACCTCTTGTCCATCTGTCTGCATTAAAACACTAAAGCATAGCAGTGAGTGATAAATACCAGATAGTGAATACAACCCCATACCAACTCGACCAAATCGTTTTTCTATTTTGTGACGGATGCTTTTTCCGTTCCGTTTCAGTGGTCTATGATCGGATTCAATCTGTGGAATTTCCGATTCAGTTTGTCTGCTATCGTTTTCCATGCTGGTTTCATTGGTAAGTCCATTACTTTGGCCAAACGACAAGCACCCTTTTGCACAATAGCCGCATTCGACGAGAAATGAATAACCCCGTTTTCTTTTTCAGTTTGAGCGATGATCTATTGATGTCTCAACTTTGATCCTCCTGTCTTTTTTATTACATACCGGTGTGTGATAGACAGCACACGGGGTGGGACCCCATAGTCACGAAGACCTGTTGTTCAGTGATGGCAACGGGCAACATAAACCCCGCGGGACTTGGAGTGGTGAACCACATAAGGCCCCGATAGGTTAGGTATAGTATTGAACCGAACGACAGCAAAGCTGCCTACCGCCAAAGTTGGGTGGTGGGGGCGGGGCCCGAACTGTAGGATCCAACGCACGCCGGCGACAGCGATCAGGTCACTGCGCAACCACCACCACCAGTTCAATCCGACTAGATAACAACAGGGAATATGGGAAAGTGCTATCGTTGAATAGTTCAGTCATTTTCCCCCTGTCATTGACATCTTACCGGTAATGGCATGCTAATAGATCAATCTCATGAAGGAGTCTTATGGAAAATCTCGGCAACGTAATCCAAAGTGGAATTCCTAATATACCATCACTTAATCATTTTCTTCGAGGATGCGCCTCTAACGCTTGCACAGCCAAGTACTTACTGCCCGTAAGGGAACGGTAATAGTGCTAGCTTTAGTTTAGTGGCAGGCCAAATTAGTGCATGTCACAGTGCTTTATATGGATCTTTATGACTATTCATTGCAGAGGCATCCTGCTGCCAGGCGAGAACTTGCCACATCCACTGGCATCGCTGCTGATTATCCGCGACCCCTCGCTCAGTGAAGCACTGCCTACCTATGCCGCGGTGTGAAGACGCTCCTTTGGTCGTGGTTAATGAATGACATCGCTCACTAATCGTTGGTTTTCGTACCTGCATAAAGTTTTATCGAATTATTTTTTTTTTGAATAGTATCCTTTCTAAGCATCAGTCTGATCATCGTCTGTTGAGTGAACTTTGTTCATTTCGTTCCGTTTTGTCTTTTCAGCGATCCTGGTTCTGTACTACATTTATTGGTGCTATTTGGATATGTTCACCACTCTTGGCTATCTTACTGTTCTTGCCGTTCCCACATTCCTGGCTGGTAATTCGGTGTTGCGAGCTCAACTGGCCGCTCGTCAAGCATCGCCCACGAGCAACACCACGAAGAAGTAGAGAGAGAGAGAGAAAAAAGCATCGCATCGGTTTCACGAAACCATATCTGTGGTATATTTTACAAATGCCGTCTATTGTTGTATCTCTGCCTGTATATTTGTAATCTACAAACTACCAGTTTGTTGTTGGCACGTGTGATTTGGATGGTTTTTACATGCACATGTTTGTTTTATCGTCTGGTATTTTGCTTGCAGTAAATAGACGTCTTGGAATTTGGTTCTTTTGCTATCCTCATTGGCACGTGACTTGATACTCACATCATCAGAGCACTGCTCTTCAAAAAATTAATCTAGCTTCTGACAAGAATGAAAATGAGGGGGGGGGAAGCCGGAGAAGAGTGTTGGGAACGCGTACTGACCTGGTTGGTTTGTTTAAATGGAATAAATTTCTGGTCTGTGGACAACATCGTGCATATTCGGAAAATTTCATACTATATATACTATATGGGGGAACCTGAATGATCAGAGGTAAAATACAGATATTATAATGGTTTCCTTTGATATTCCGTTTCTGAACTGGACTCGATTCGTTCGGTTCGGTTGTTCTGGAATTTACGTTGTGCATCCTCGTCCATTGAGTAGATCATCATCATCCCCCGTGGGAGTCAAGCACGACAGTTCTGAAAGAACAACTCTGATGATTCCATTGTCTCACCAATGCACGACAGAGTGACACAAAAGCAAATTAATCGGTTCAAACGAACTACGGTACTAAGGGCTGACATTTAGCAAGCATGCGTGACACCTAACAACAATTATTCACAGACCGTGGGTTGATTCGGTCAAGCAAGGCACCGGGAACTGTGAAGTCAACCAGAAAATTAGCCGGCGATCGCGAAAATGGCAGATCGCACTCATGTTGTGATCATGGAAAAACAGACGCGTGTTCACGAAGATCTCGCGAAGGCCATTGGTTATGGTGAACCGGTCAAATTCAAGGGACCAATTGTCAGTCGGAAAGGAGGGATGGAGCGAGAAGTGTGTCCTGTGCCAGTCAGCGTACGTGTATGTTTGTAAGCAGAGAATAAGTTTTTGACATGCCATACGGATTAACGGTGAAACATCCATCGGGACACTGGGTTTAGTCAGCCAATAAGGAAGAGAAAGGAACTGTTGAAGTAGACTGTGATGTGGGGTGGACTGGATTCATTACTGCTCCTGCTCTTGTGCTGGTTTCGTTTCCTCAGACTAAACCGTTCCATCCTTCACAATGATGCAAGCAATGAACAAGAAGGTACAATTTACTCTTGCCACAGCCGTGGTCGTATTAATTTGTTCCTGACACGTACCACTTATAAACGCTTAACCCAGTCACTAAGGTTAAGATTCGACTTGCTCCCCATATTCAGTTATGAATTCTATCGCTGTGTTACATTGTAGCATTAAATTCACGTTCTCTTGAAATCGAATCCGTAGGCATCGACATGGTGGCCAGACCCCTGATATACTTGAGACAGGCTATCTTCGTCATACCTCCTTTATTCGAGCTAGATGATTTTCTTCGTGTTTTAAGCTCTGTGCCCCTCCCCCAATGTTGCTTACACGCAAATCCCTGCTTTTCTTACCTTCATTGGGCTATAAAGTGACCCATCCAACTGCGGTTTAACGCTGTGATGGCTGCCCTTTCGGAGCTGTCTTACACGTGTATCATTGAACCGAACAACTTCATGAGCCCGAGATTTGTACGTTTCTTCATCGCGAACTCAACGATCAACGGAAACATCCAACAATAATAGAGTGCAACGAACACCGATCAATAGTGGAATCACGTATAATACGGTATCTGAAAGTGTACAATGATACAATAAATCCCGTACACACACACACACACACACACACACACATATATATATATATATATATATATATATATATA
>UZAN01042963.1:28399-42179 GCA_900618425.1 Echinostoma caproni
CAGGCATTAGATAGCCGAAGGTTCCGGCTGTGGATTCCTCAAGAAAATTCACCTGTCTTGACCTGAGCAAGCTGGCGGTATTCCACCCACACGTAAATCATGGAACTTTTTTTTCTTTTTATAAAGATTATTGTACCATGATTTGTTTGGCACACAGTCTGGATTCAGACGTGTGTGAAAATATATATACAGTGAAACGGAGTATTTGAGCTGCAATGCACACTAATTAAGTAAACATAAGGGCAAGACACCTATGTGTGAGCAAGAGAAAGACTGCAGCTCACTCCTTTCTTAGATAGCGTTTGTTTCATTGCATTCTTTGTGTCCGGTCCCATATCTTCAAAATGCGTGCGTGGGTTAATAACATGTTATNTTTGGCACACAGTCTGGATTCAGACGTGTGTGAAATATATAATAATAGACTGACTGATGGCGGAATAAAGAAACATTGGATTGGATCCATCATCATTATCATCATCGTGCAGGCAATTTTACTATCCTCCGCCAAACTCGTAATGCATACAAAGTCAATGACGATATGTAGAATGGACTTTATGTTGATCAAACTACAAACTGGAAACAAAATCGGCCACGGGGGTAGAACGACCAGAAAAATACAACAACTTACTCTGAATCGGCTACACTTCGTCCCACACTGGGTTGAACGCTGACCGTTCGTCGGGGCACTATACTGCGTTTTGGTGTGGCCGACGGCGTACTCTAAACCGGTGAGAGAGAGAGAGGAACTAAATAATGCAAAGGGGAGAACGATTGAGGGTGTCGTGGGTAAACAAAAAAACAGGTATTCGGGATGAAACCTCAATGCAGTAAGGGACGAACTGTCAGGCCGAGATATAGAGCAGTTCAAGGGTAGAAGATTTCCTTGGTAAGGCTACTAGTAGCACTGCAGGATTTAGTTAAGAAGCCGAAACCTCCGTTTCCAGTTACTCATTGTAACTGGAAAAAACAACACTCAAATTCATTATAACATTCTTCGAGCTAGTGAGGCAGTGTGACAAAGCATTCCGTGTCTCTCATAGCAACAGCTGGTTTACTTTGATAAGACTAGTACCATGGAAATGAATATATATATATATATATATATCCAATGAACTGGACGCCGGTCCCCAATGGACTGCGGACTGAGCTCCATCCTGTTGTCTTGCGGCTGTGGCTTTCTAGCCAAAGGCTTCGAGTGGGGACCCCGAAGTTAACCCCCTTCCTCGGCCAGAGCAACCGGGAAGTAACATGCCCACACAACCTATGGACAAATTCTTCAGATTTCATTTTGTTTATATGTTGTGGCACATTTGCCAGTTCTCTGTAATTGGTTACGAGTTGAAATAACAATAATACTATAATACAATTTTCAGGAAGAGAGAAGCGGCTAATCAAAGGGCTGTCATACGACACCTAATGCGGAAAGTTGGATGATAGTAGTAAGATTCGAAAAAACATTTTCCAGAGTGATAAGCTACCACTGGATCACCTTCGCTCAAATTGATTGTTTACTTTGTGAAGGAACCCGTCACATGAATCCGTGAGTGGTGTGATTTGAAATCACCTGGGTAAAGTTCAATGTAGTTTAACAAAGCTGTAAAAACCGTTTCCCAACGAAATTCACATAGTTTTGGAACAGAGAGACGAAAATACTCTTATCATTTGATTCGTACTTTTTTACGATGACCATGCGATGAGATTATTGCCGCGACGTCAATTGAACCACTTATAAGTAGTTGGTATACTACCGTAAAAATTTGTCAGAGGCCTACAGGTGACTCCGGCCGAAAAAAAATATTACCCTAGCATCCTGGAAGTCGTGAACTAAAATGGGATAAAGAATGAGTGCTCCCCACCTCCGTATCGATCTACCAATGGGCTGGGTAACGTGCGTAACAATGATATCTTATCTAAAGAGCAGGTGGAAAGAGAACGAACGATCTCTAGTTTTTTTATATAACTGCTATAAAAGCTTCTCGATAGTAAAATACACGGGCGAGAAGGCCTTATTTGATAGTGGAGTGGCCGGATGCGCCCCTGTATCCGCACTTGGTCACTACAGTGTTAATTAAGGCTTGTTTGCCTGTGGATCATGCGACCGACAGGCCTCATCTCGACACTGGTTCCAACATTTTCGCCGTCCCTATATTCCTTTGTCTAAATTGTTAACCAAAGGACCGTAACCAAAACTGCCGCAAGACAGTGAATGATTATTGGTTATATAAACTATAATTAACATTCGAACTGCAGTTTAAACAATAAGAAATCGTTTGGTAGTTTATCACTCGCCCAGTGGTTACCTTCTTCAATGGCTTGCTCAAACAAAAGTTACAGGTTCAAATTGTTGTTTGGAAAATTTGAAGTTTGTATGTCGCTTGTGAAAAGATAAATAGCCCCGATGGAATTCGTACCTACCCACGAACGCCGCCTACGCTTTGTACGCGAACGTTCTACCGCCTGAGCTACGAGGCCACACCGGTAGCACTGATCTTTTCACATTGGAATTTACCCATCCAACTTACAGAGGCACGTGGTATCCACCAGTTAGCATGTAAGCTGACTGCCCCGACAGGTTTTCACTATCGACATACAAACTTTAAATCTGCCAAACAAAAATTTGAACAATTAACCTTGTCTTAGAAGCTCATTCGGTAGACTCCGGTGAATTCTAAGGAAAACCTGTCGGGGCAGTCAGCTTACATGCTAACTGGTGGATGCCACATGCCTCTGTAAGTTGAATGAGTAAATTCCAATGTGAAAAGATCAGTGCTACCGGTGTGGTCTCGTAGCTCAGCTAGTGGAGCGTTCGCGTACAAAACGTAGGCGGTGTCCATGCGTGGATTCGAATCCCACCGAGACTACTGAACTTTTCACAAGCGACATACAAAAATTACAGGATTTATCATTAACAAGGATCATACAAACGAAGCACAGCGACAAATCAAGTATATTCTTTATATTTCAAAAGGGTCCCTAAAAAGGAATTAGCAATAGGGAAGATAGTTCCACGGGGGTGTTTGTGGTTGCACCACGCTAGAGGTGTTCCTCAACGTGACTACGTTCTTATCTTGTGTGAATTTGACGTCACTGAGGCCAAATCACGTCCAAATCGGAAAGAACGGATGATGACGGATCTGTGAGTGGGCAAGTATGCACTGAGTTATGTGCGAGCTCTCATTGGAGAAAGAAACTTTTTGGCTCGGACCGGGAAAAACTGGTCGTGATAAGGGTTTGAACAAGCGCGTGACAAAACACGTCTGAAAATCTTTTACAATACGAGATGCAATAATTTCATTGTGATCTGATCTGTAAAACTCTGTTCAACAATATGTGAAACCAATTACTGACCCGCTCCGGTTTAGAGAACCCTCGTTTCGGTGTGGTCCCGATAAAGGTGGAACGTGAACGACCCAAACCGCGTGGCTTTCCGGCCCATGGTCTGTACACGTCATCATCACTGATAGAAGATAGATCTGATGCAAGGCTACTGGTTGTAGAGGTCTCGGTTGAAATCGAGTCGTCACTGTCATCTGAACTGGCCGATGATGCGTTGAAATCCCCATCAGACGCGTGATCATCAGACGTATCGCCGAATGGACTGGAACAGATGGAAATTAGACATGCACAAGCGAAGAGAATGCCTGGTATCGACACAAACAGGTCCCTATTATTGTCGCTGGAAACCGTGTGATTATCCACGTAAATAAGAACAATTGCAAAGGTAGACGCCAACCGGACATTTGTTCGAACCGAAATACATAACTGTGCTCTGCGTACAAAGTTTTCTGTTGATAACAAGCTGTGGGGTTACGATAATTGGAGAGGGAAAAGTGCAATGAAAAATGTGTGAACTGGAGATGATATGAAATGTCTTAGTCCAGAATGAAAAACAGGCGTGAACGTTTGAAACAAAGACAGTGAATGAAAGGGAGTGGGGGAAACGGGAGGGAGAGAATAGGTGTCACATAGGCATATGGGTAATTGTTCTTATGGCCATGGTAACATCAGGGCTTGAACCGAATTACGTTGCTTGCACAACTCCGGCTTCATGATCCTAATTGCTGTGGCTTCTGCAATTGTCACGATCTTTCGACGTAACCCTTTGGCGTGGTCCTTAGGTGCAGTGAAGAAATTTGTAAATGATGTTTCCGGGTCAATTCTGTGTCCGATGTCAACCAAATGTTGCAGGATTGAGCTGTTCAGGTTTCTCACTGTTCTTTTTCGAAGGGCGGCCGGACGGTGTTCAGATAAAACGCATGAATCAGAAACAAAACTAACGAAGATATTGAAGCAACTTGGGACTGAAAATTACATCTGTAAGGCACCGTTTGACAAACTCATTCCATTTGGATCTCAGCCACCGAGACTTTATGGATTGCTGAAAATTCACATACCGAATGTGCCACTAAGACCAGTGATTGACATGAGCAATTCAGCCTACCACGTTATAGCTCAGTGGATTGTATAAATTCTAGAGCCTGTGCACAAATCGCTAGCCAGGTATAGCATAAAAGATTCGCATTCGTTGATCATATCAGGAATGAAGACGTGTCACACAAGACCATGCTCTCCCTTGATGTCGAATCTTTATTCACCAATGTCCCACTACTAGAGACGGTAGACTATATTTGTCAATACATCATTGAAAATAATATCCAGATCGAAATCCCCGAGACGAAACTTAAAGAACTCATACTGAGATGTACATGGAACGTACAGTTTTTGTACAATCAAAAGTACTATCGACAGAAGGATGGTGTAGCGATGGGATCACCGCTTGGCCCACTCCTGGCAGATATATTTTTAACCAAGCTCGAGGATGGATCGCTGAGGAACACAATTGACAGTCTCGATCTATACACTAGATATATGGACGATACGTTCACCATTTGTGACTCCGGAAGGGACATTAATAAGCTGCTTGGAGTATTCAACAACGCTCATCCGGGTGAACGATTTACAATGGAGGTAGAAAAGGTCAAATTTTTCGCATTTCTAGACATTGGTCTTCGTCGTATGGAGGATGGTCACATCGAAAGAAGAATATACCGTAAGTGCACGTGGGTTGGACACATTTTCAAAGTTTTGTCCCACTGAGATACAAACGGAATTCAGTAAACTGTTTAGCATACAGGGCAAAGAGAATTTGTAGTCCGGAGACTGTGACCGAAGNGTTGACCTATATAAAAGACATCCTCAAGATGAACGGTTACCCAGAGGCGTTTGTTCGACGACATATGGAATCGAAACCAACCGATGCAAAGTACAGTTGGCAAGAAAGAAGGTGTTTGCCAACGTTCCCTTCAAGGGAGACAAGGAATTAGAAATGCTGAAATATCGATTATCCAAAGCCATTTCCAACTGTTTTTCCGCGGCGTATTTAAGACTCTCATCCAGGACGAAGCCCTTCGTTGTTCAACAACTTAAAGATAAATTGCCTCATCAGTCCCAATCTTTTGTTCTATATCAGTTCACGTGCACTTGTAGTGCTCGTTATATCGGACACAACGAGGCATTTGTCCAAGAGAATATCTGAACACTGTCCGGCCGCCCTTCGAAAAAGAACAGTGAGAAACCTGAACAGCTCAATCCTGCAACATTTGGTTGACATCGGACACAGAATTGACCCGGAAACATCATTTACAAATTTCTTCACTGCACCTAAGGACCACGCCAAAGGGTTACGTCGAAAGATCGTGACAATTGCAGAAGCCACAGCAATTAGGATCATGAAGCCGGAGTTGTGCAAGCAACGTAATTCGGTTCAAGCCCTGATGTTACCATGGCCATAAGAACAATTACCCATATGCCTATGTGACACCTATTCTCTCCCTCCCGTTTCCCCCACTCCCTTTCATTCACTGTCTTTGTTTCAAACGTTCACGCCTGTTTTTCATTCTGGACTAAGACATTTCATATCATCTCCAGTTCACACATTTTTCATTGCACTTTTCCCTCTCCAATTATCGTAACCCCACAGCTTGTTATCAACAGAAAACTTTGCACACAGACATTCATTCAACTTCATTCTAGGCTTTGTATTAATCTACTGACTAACTGTGTTCTGTTGTTGGTTGTCAATAGAAACCCGGAAGATATTTTGTTTTCCTGTCTGATGGGAGTGGCAACACTGACCTAATCAGCTGCCGTGTCTTTTAAGGCATATCCCACCTATTTGGTTTTCATCATTGACCCAAATCCCATTCATGGCTCCAAGAATCGAATCCATCAATGACTATAACCGGGCACATCGCTCGACAGTTGAACTAAATCAAATCAACGATAATCGAGGTACAAAATCATGGGCCAGACGGCGCATCGCATGCGAAGAAAACTGCTCCCTAGCGGGTGAGCGAGATCTGCTTCCTGTTTGGTTTGTTACGAGGGCAATCTAACAAACCAACAGAGATGCATAAATCTATGGTTTGCACTGATATCTAACCAACGACGAACGAGCTCTTCGGGAGTCAATGGCAACCGTACTGCTTCTTTGCGATCCGTGCTTGGTTTTGCTGAGGCTGGACGTGCGTTCTCGATTAAAGCCTCGTAACGCTAAAGACATCTCTTGTATCACACATCCTCTGTGGAAAGTCCATGGCTTTTGTGAAGTCGAACAGTCCTCCCAAGGGATAGGCAATAGTAAAGCAGCAAAACGAAATCAAACTAAACAATCACGAACTTACCGTCGCTGAGCGCGTGGAGTTGCTGTACAGAATGGATGGGAACAGAGAGGAAAACAGCGTTCAACAAGAGAGTACGTTATAAAATCTAGACAAATAGCGGCGAACAAATCCTATCCCACTGGGCGCGTAGTGTAAATCTTTTTATCACCCCGAACCCATTCGTGGAAACTATTCACAGGAAGGGGAAACGAAAGGGCTGTTAGAGAGAGATTGTCCTTAACTGAGCGGAACTAGTTGATCTAAACATAAGTAAATTGTGTTTTTAGAATTCAAGTAATCGCTAGATTATGGTTTGATTGTGAGAAATGACTGCACAGTTTCCCTGGAAACACGACCGGTTCGCGATGATTGCAGCTTGCCAGGTATGTGTATCCGGTAATATCTTCTCTGGTCATTCATGTACATGTATTTCTGAGTGAATCTTATCATAGGTGAGAACAAAATATTCATTGGAATTTTTATACCACCTTTATTGCCTTTTCAGATTCATTCCCTATTGAAAGAAACTTTTGAGGAGCAGCTCACCGATGTCTTGGTACAAAATCTCTCATGCAACGGACAGTAGGAAACCGGTCTATAGCGACAAGGGTTCACTGTTCAATCGAGGTAACCGGCAACCAAAGTCGTTCCATTTTAAAGTATGGAGATGATATTAAGTAGGGTGACATCAAAAAACACCACCAAAGTTAAAGGGATTCGAACTTCAGACCTCAGTTCGGAATCGATTGACTTTCGAATGGTCACATTACACCGAAAACACACTTAACGTATTAAAAATGCAGTCATCAAGCTTATTCCGCTCGAACAAATCTGAGTGCATACAGAAAAGTCTCGTATCACTAAAAGCTCACTGAGAAAAGTAAGACTCATCGATAAAAATGTTAAGCATTAGTAATGACGGATAAGAAACTTTGCGCTGCTTACCGTTTTTCGAACTTTGGGCTCTAACTTGATTCCGGGCGACGGGTTGACCCTGCGACGAAATGGACAGGGAACGCAACCTACGAACTATCTGATTATATACATCAAGGGTGGTAGAACAAACCTGGACTGTCTATGTTAGTCGAAGCCGTTTTAGGTGTCACCATGGTGCGTCGTGGAGTGCTTGTGGGTGGTTTCATTCGACTTGAAGCTGCTCGTCCTTTTTGGTTGGGTGTTCCCCTCACATCAGAGGTGGTTCGAGATCTCCGAGGGACAGGGTATTCAAAAGATAAATCCACCTCAACAGGCGCTAACAATCGTGCCAAGGCTAAGTCTTTGCATGCACGCCTTGGAGTGCGAAAGGACGAGAGGGGACTATCAGCGGCATCAGTGTTGAAGTGGGATAATTTGTTGATTGCGCAAGGACTAGACTCGTTTTCTTTGCCTTTGGTTAAGTCGGAAATGAGTCGGTCAAACTATTATCCGTGATAATGTACATACCTTTTGCAGGTGTCCTTAGAGATTGTTTGCGAGCATTCATGGTGAGTTAATGAAGCTAAAAAAAAGTAAGATAATGAAATTAAAATTAAACTTATCAGTAAGCTCATAAGAACATACAGGTCTTAATGCAACACAAACTTGATTACGTACTACAGATGTGGTGAGAGGCCTTTAGTAAACGCACACACACACACACACACGTAACCAATTACATAAACTACCGCTCTCAATTGCCAATGAGCNAATACGATGTAAGCGCCAGTAGATCACCCTTCGATCGACAAGGACGAAATTCATATTGGCGGTAATTCAACCAACTTTCGATCTCGAGAAACATACGCAGCTGGTTGGAGATAATGGTTTCAAACACTTTCGAAATTACAGATGTGAAAGTAACGGGACGGTAGTTGTTAGGGTCAGAAGGGTCACAGCACTTTAGAATGGGAAAAATAATGGCAGTTTTGGATTGAGGGAGGAAAGATTAAAATCAACTGAAAAACAAAAAAGGGGCGGCGTAGAGCAGGGGGCTAACTCCGGGGCACAAAATTTTAGGACGATGGGTGGAACACCGTCCGGACCGGGTGGTTCACAAACATCAAACCACGAAATTTGTCTGACCTTTCTGGTTGTTATGACAGGTAGAAAGGAGTGGCTGGATGTATGGGAGGAGAGTTGAACAGTAGATTCCCCAGGTAAGGTGAAGTCGGAGGCAAACCGGGAAGCGGAAATCTCTGCTTTTTCGTGGGGTTCACAAACAAGAATACCAGGGGAATTGCAAATGGAAGGAAAGTTGGAAGAGCAGAAGATACGTGAGACCGCTTTAGCGGAGAACCAGAATGTTCGGCTACCGGTGGCGGAAGAAGCCAAACGTGTACCTTAGTCGCAAATGAAGCGTTCTTTAGCTCTCTGCATGGTGAGCGAGTATTTGTTTCTGGCTTGTGCGAAGCGGTTGCGGGATGCTGGATTGGGTGAGTGATGCCAACGACGAAATGTGCTTTGCTACCAATTTCTCCGGCACCTTGAATGCCACGTTGGTCTAACTCGCCAGACGATAATTGACTGGGATTCAATTAGCATCACATTTAAACAGCAGAACCATCAACACCTTTCAGTCAAACGGCGGTCGTCCAATCCTGAAAGACACGTTGAACATTTTAGCGAGCTGTACCGAGACGATATCAGCAAGTTCTCCCATCAACAACGGATGAACACCATCTGGACCAGGGGATTGGTATGGATGAAGTACATGTAGTGCTTTAGAGGCCTCATCGGTTTCAAGGTAGAGGGAAGTTACTGGGAGTACACCGGGAGATCGAGAACACAACACTGTGGTGGACTGGGGCTGTCGAGTTTGGTATGTCCGTATCTGCATACACTGAAGCACAGTGATGAGCAAGTGCATTAGCCTTGTCTACGTCAGTGTCAGCGATGATGCTATTCGCTATTATACTGGAAAGTCCGGGAACAGACCTGGTCCTCCCTTTCGAATAAGCGAACAATCTCTTCGGTGCCGAAACAGACTCAGTAGCTAGACGCTCCTCAAAGGTTTTTGGCGACCTTAGCTGCGAGCACTGGTTCTTGGTGAGTTTATACGCATCGTAACCAAATTATGATGTCCGATAGTGATTCCAAGCACGATTTTGCCTGCACAGCATACATCTGAGATCGCTATCGAACCAGGGTGGCCCCTTGGCAGTCACGAAGAGACTGCACCTGAAAGTGGTGTGATGGCTAATGCACTTCTATGCTCCAGCGAGCTTGACAGGATGGCTTTTATTAAGAAGAGAGATCTAATCATGTCTGAAAGATCAGCGGCTAGAGGTCAGACGACGTCTGACCTCCTGATTCTCCAAGAAGGGGATTCGATTGGAGTTAACGTCTGAGCGATTAAATTTAACTAGTTTTCTTAATTCACTTCATTAGTCCATATTGTTCAAAATTATACGTACGCGACCGATGAGAGTAAACGAAAGGAATTCTTCTCACAGCGTTTGTCTTCTGACTTGCCTGTTCACTTCACTGTATTGCGCTGTACGATGATGACTGGTATGAGGCCGGCTCTTACACATAGGGGCGAACCTTTTTATCAACTGCAGAAGGCTATCTCAGATGATACACCACAACTCGCTGACATCTTCCTTGTCTGCCAGTTTCCAGTGTAATATTTTCGCTGCTATAAGCATTTCGTCCAACTTTATACGTCATACGTTACGTCCTCTAGAAGTAACTAAGGAAATTGGGCCCCACGTCTCCACCGAATATACAACACTGGTGACGGAAGGTGAAAGGAACTCAATGCGAGAAACATAGGGAGCACGTGGAGTTGATAAGAGATATAAAGTAGACGAACAGTAACCTAGACTGCTTATTGGTTCCAGAACGTGCTGATGAAGGGCCAGAAAGTCCTGTGAGAAACGATCAGCAGTTGTAGTGAAACAATTTGAGACCCAGTCGATGTGCGGTGCGCTAAAGTCATCAAGCACAATACAGTGGCCATCCGTAGCTCAGCTTCTCATAGTTTTCAGTAGTAGGAGCGAGTCCGATTCGGGAGTTATGTATTCGACTCCTAGCATAGTATATTCGTTCCGGGAAGGTATAACCTTGCACCACAAACATTAGGCGAGTCCCTGTTGGTCGACACACCCCCAGGTGTGTTGGCAACCTCACGAACGTCTATCACTCAACATCTCCCCCGCCCTCATAGGGGTCCGATCTACCCGAAACAAGACATCCCGGAATGGACACCTTAGAGTAGACAAATTCGCCCACCAACCAGGGTTTTGTGAGACCAACAACTACCGGTCTTCGGGCGATAACAAAGGCTTCTAGCTCAGGTCTGTTTACACAGGACAGAAAATGGCCACGGCCTTCGGTAATATGCGGTCGAGTTTTGCATCCACCACTGCGCAGATTACTCCGTTACCTCTTTGCTGAAAAGAGAAAGAAAAGGAAAAGATCCATCTCACCGCAAAGGCGAGATATTGTCTACATTCCAATAAATCATGGAGCAAAACAAAAGCATGCAACCTGTGTTTCTCATTCTTACTCTTCTAGCCAGTTTATGGACAGTAAAATCTCCACTTTAGGAACCAGTCCAAACCACTGTTCGTCCAGGACCATCTTGAATACCAATAGGGCCTGCAGTTCCATTGGCTCCATGGGTAGTTTGATCCATATGTTGACTACTTTTTTGCCGAAGTGTGATCGGGCGATCAATCTAGACTGTCTTGGATAGTTTCATTCATTTCCCCTTGTTCGGGCATCTAGCGCCTCCTGAAACAAGATCCCTAGTCTAAGACCAGATAAACCTTTTACTATCTCAAAGGTTTCTATCACTTCTTCGCAGAGCCTTCCCTTTTCCAAGGACAATAGTCTAAGATCCTGAAGGCTGTCTATACTCTGCCTTGTTGTCCTTCAATCAAAGTGTGAGCATGCCTGGACACAATAATGTAAGTGGGGCCCCACCATAGCCTTGTACAGAGGTGTGATTAACTTAGGTTTACGGTATGACACCGCTGACCTTAGTCTGAAAAGCTCTCCACTAGTCCTTTGTGCCACTCTGGCACATTGATATGACTATCTAAGGTCAGCTGTCGCCGGAATTCCAAGATCTTTTACACCTTTCGTTGCCTCCAGCGAGAAGGGGTTTACCTCATGTCCTACTATGATACCATCTACAGCCTTTGACAGCAGGCGACTTCTCCCATCATTCAGTGGCAAGTCCCACTTGAGGACACAGCTCAGGACTGAAGCAATATCTCTATCCAGAACCACTCGCCCTTCTGATTCAACGAAATTTACATAGTCTGCGAAAAAGGCCAAGTGAATCGAGCGTTAAAGTTAGGTCATTTATAAATAGCAATATATATATATATATATATATATATATATAGAAGAATAGGATGGGTCCTAATACAGATCCCTCAGGTACTCCACTAGTGACGTTCCGCAGCTCCGAATTGGAATTGTCTACTCTTATACAAAGAGTTCTGTTATTCAGAAAGTCAGATATCGAGCGATATATCTGTCCCTCCATGCCGAAGGCATTCAGGCAATGGTTCATGGAGTCAAACGCCTTACTGGAGCTGCGGTGGCATACTTTCATGCTCTTGTCCGGATTCAGCCTGCGAGTTACTTCATCTAAGAAAGATTAGCGAGACTAACTATTTTTTGGGAAACCCATCCCGAGAACGATAGACCATAGAATGATTCATTAACTGATTACAGAGGTTAGCCTGGATCATCGTTTCAAGCATATCGCAGAGAATGCCAGTTACGCTTACCGCCCTTTATTTGATCAATTCTGTCCGAAGCCCTCCTCGGTGTACGGCCAACAAGGCAGCTGTTTTCCAGTCCCGCAGTAGAATGCTTTGCTCTAGGGCTCAGATTCCAGCTAATGGTTTCATAACCGTTTGGCGGATGCCGTCAGATCCGGCCGACTACTTTTATTTAAGCTCCCCAGAGGGTTCCGTATTAGGTCACTCGTTACCTCAAATCGCACACTATACTACGCTGGAAGAGCCCACAAATCAGATCAAATAAAAATCAGATCAGGTTCCCGGACTTGCAGCTTGAGCCAACGAGAGTCCAGTTTCTTGCTCGAATGGGCGGGAATCTCCCCCCGTGCTTCAACCGTCCGGTGTTCCAGTATTTGGTTCACCAATGGTAGGTTTCTGGTCCACGGATTGCAGAGTACAATATCGGGATCACTTCTGGAATAAGCAGTCGACTCACGATTAGAAACGGATAAATTGCCTACATCTAACACCGTTACGCACTGTTAGGCAAGCCCTTGTATCGATAGACAAAAGTAAAAAAGACGAATGGAAGCGGAAGGATAAGGGTGAAGTCGTGGTACGATAATAATGCGAATATTAATAATGATAATAATGAAAGTGAGGAAGCCTCTAGAGGGGAGTGCGTAAGGGAGGGGATGAAGCAAGGAAGCAAGGTCCCAGAATCAAATAAGGTCGGGGAACATGGCAGCCCAGCTCTTGTCCAGTCTGGCCTTGAACTGCACAACAGTCTGAGATGAGACTACCTTCGCTGGCAGTCTGTTCCATGCGTTTACCACCTTATGGGAGACGAAGTTCGCTCTTATGCTCTGGGTCAGCTCAATTTCAATCCGTTGCTCCTGAGGGAAGGATTGTTATCTATGCTGAATCCCAGGATAAGGTGAGCCGATGTCAGTACGATGAGGGCTAAAGTAGAGACTGAGTGAATCTACTTTGCTGTTATCATCCAGAGCAACGGAGAGGGAGTAACTGATCCCTTGGATTGCGTGTACACTGTTCGACAAAAAAAGTATAGTAGGAGCCCGGTCCACCGAGGGAAACCCTTTCAAGGACTTGAAGGGCAGGTCTTGAAGTCTTGAAGTATATCACGGGTTCGAGGCTAAGCCCAATGCTTCCGGATCTTGGTTTGTCGGTTTTCGATGGATGGGCAGTGCCCGCTGACGAGAATTTGAGAGCACCGGTCGCTACTGAAGATAATTGAGATGGGGAATCAGGTAACGGAAAGGAAAAAATCTGGAAGGGAAGAGGGGAGGGGACGGGTGAAGTATCTACTTGCAGTGCACAATTATGCGCATCTAGATGGTGAACACATTTTTACATGCAAGGAGGTAAAATTGACATGATGCACACCTAGACATACGAAGGTTTTTTGTTTTTTTA
>UZAN01042964.1:26343-44499 GCA_900618425.1 Echinostoma caproni
CACACACACACACACACACACACACACACACACACACACATCCAGACGTTCTTTCTCTCTCTCTCTCTCGCTCGCTCGCTCGCTCGCTCTCAACCAGTAACTCAAGTAATCCTGGCTTGCTCCCCCGACGGGGTGCCATCTTGCGGAAGATGCGATCTACTGTCAGTTAGTGAGTAATAAATGAACCTGAATGACCGGGACCAATGGGTAAACTGATGTGCCCTGCATGCACGATTCAACCGTCTTCCTCAAGTGTGTATGTGTCTGTGGGTGTAAGGGTTAGAGGGGAGAGAAGCGGGTGGGAGGCGGGTGGGAGGTAAGACAGAAATGCAACTTTACAAATCTGGAGCTTGGCTTTATAACCGGTTAAAGAAGATTACTTGAGAAGTAAAAATACGAAAGAAAATGAAATGAATTGCATCGACTAACTATGATTGACTATGATTCATACAAACGCATCCTACGTTTATTTGTCTCAATAAGTATTAAAAAACAAACAAACAAATTCATTTAGATATTTTGACAGAACAACACGAGTATTGTATTGTGTATTGGGTATAACTTTTGTAAGCACTGGAGCTCACATTTCAGTTTAAAAAAAAAAATCATACACGCCAGCCATCACAATGTGCATAATAAACTGGGAAAAATGTTTTACAAACACGAGGACATTTCGTAATCCAAGTTTAAGATAAAGTTCACTTATTCTTTGATCTTTGTTTGTGAGTAAACGCGCAAGATACGGTATAGGTGAATTGCGGTAAGCCTTAATTCTAGATGGAAATTGGTAGAATTGGGCGCGTGTTGTCAGTTCTGCGTGCAATGGATGACCGGGATCTGTAAGAATCTTCTCAGCAAATCTCACACAGGAAGTTACATGGCATTCTGAAAGCTTGAAAGCTAACTCATTCACAGAAGTAGAGGAGACAAGGCTAATAATAGTTTGACTGCGGCGTAAGACTGAAATCCTGTTTAAGTAAATCAGGAAAAATAACCGGGGAACAGTAGAGTAAGGTGGATAAAACACACTGATAAACAAAAGTAGAAATAACTGACTGGGATGCTCGAAACTGCCTGAGCTTTCGTATTAGGCGTCGCAGTTTACCAATGCAGTTGTGGATGTGGGTTGACCAATGAAGATTTCCATCTATGGTTACACCAAAATATTTGACAGAGTTCACCCTAGATAAGGGATTGTTATTAATCACTGTGGGGTCTGTCGGATATGGGGAGCGAGCAAAACTATGTAAACACTCAACTCATTTACTGGGGTTTAGGGTTGACCCGATAAGGAGGAGAATGACTGAGCTTGATCAAGATAGTCGGTGAAAGAGCTTAGATCGGAGTAAGAAGAAATGTGTTGACAGAGCACGACGTCATCTGCATATTTCAAAATTCGTGCAGGAGAAACACTGAGAATATCGCAAATGTAAGCGGAGAATAGGTATGGGGATAACACCGCTCCTTGAAGGACCCCGGAGTTGTTGACTAAGGGTTTAGATGAAGACTTTCCCAATCTAGCGTTTTGTACTTTGTCAGTAAAATAGTTTGATAGCCAAGCTAAAATCTGCTAGGGGCACTCAAATGATTCCAGCTTTTGTAAAAACCGAGGTCGAAGAATGGAATCAAATGCTGGAGAGTAGTTCAGAAAAACACACCGAACAGACCTAACAGGGTTGTTCAAAGACTTGGTAATGAAATGAATGAGGGTGGAGACTATGTTCAAGGTGGATCTATTAGGCTTGTAAGCAAACTGTAACGGTTTCCAAATCCCCTGTGCCTGGTTTCTTTTAATTGCTGACGTCGAACTCGCGGTTCATGGATAAGGATCACGGATTACGATCCTCAGCGTTTGTGGAGCTCCAAAATACGCACTACTAGAGAGCAAAAAGAATGAGCAGGTTGCATTTCTGGACGTTCAACTTATCCGTCAATCAGACGAAACTATCAAACGCGCCACTTACACGGAACCATCGTGGAACAATCAGCATATCCATTTTTAAAGCTATGCGCCTTAGAGGGAAAGAAAAGAAACCTGATTCATTTCCTCGCTATCAGAGCTCGGAGAATATGTACGGATGATACCATTGATACAGAATGGCGGTTTATTGCAGAGGTTTTTCTTTAAAACGGCTAACCAGAACGATTTGTGGACAACATTTTGGAGCGTCACCGGTTGTCAAATAAGGTTACTGCAGCGAAGAAGAAACCGATTTACATAGCGCTACCTTTCAAGGGCAACACAACCGCCGATATAGTGACACGTAAGCTGAGTTCAGTTGTAGAAAAAGCATTCCCTGCAGCAAAACTGTGTAGTGTGTTCGTCTCCAGGCCACTTCTGTCGTTTCAACTCAAAGATAAATTGCTTGTTTCTGCCGTCTCTTTCTGTGTATACTTATTTACCTGTTCCTGTGGGACAAGGTACATTGACCACACGTGCAGACGTTTATCTGAATGAGTCCGTAAGCAGCACCCGACTTGGTTGAACACAAGAAGTAATTGGAACGAAAAAGTTCGGAGAGGATAAAAATTTGGATGCTTTGAGGATTGGTATGATTGCGACCGACATCCAACAGTTGGGGATAGTAGAAATGTTTTGAGATTCATTTACAATGGAGGTGATTACCCCAGATAGGGAAACAGCACCAAATTTGAAGAGATTTGGATTTAAATCATCCGGGCCTGCAGCAGAAGACGAATTGCTACTATTTAAAAGTTATAATACATCACAATGTGAGAATGTTTTCACGTTACAAACATTTTGTGATCAGTAGGCAGGAAGAACTTTCGGTGACTGGCACAGGAATGCGGCACTGAGATCATCAACATTCGCATCCAGCTTCGACCGTACTTTCTTCCTTACTCAGAGACGTCTTATACCTTGTCACAGGTGTTTGCTGTTTCCAGTCCTCAGACTTCGATCAGAGAATAATACGTTCATTGTATTTACTTCGGCTCTGATAAGCCTAGACAAATACCTGACAGCTGAAGCATTGTGAGACGTGTACTCACGTTCCTTCTGTCGTCGCAGCGACTTTATTAGAGGAGGGTTTATCCTTCCGTTGAACACATATAGGCTTTGAATGGGGCAGCGGTAATTAAAAATGGCATTGATTGTTTGGGTGTATAGGGGGACACATGTGAATAGAGGCGAAGGAGATGAAGAAAACCATCGGGAGGCCTGTCTGAGAGATTCATTCAGGAGAGGAACATTTGTAGGTGAGAAGTTGCGAAAATGAAATCTGATATGGTCTTACCGGGAGAGAGATTTGTATGCACAGTGTGAATAAACNAAACTTTAGATCGAACTAAGAGTAATCAATAGTCACTGGAGAAAATAGGTGGTTTTAGTGCTAAAGAAAAAAGGGTTGGGTGGTTGGTGAATACTCTGTCCAGTATAGGATTACCTTTTGTGGGAGAGTGACAAAGATCTGTCATACCTAACGATGAAAGAGGATAAGTACTAGTATCGGTAAAGTCGCCTACGATTATGTGCAGGTTAACATTGAAAAGCGGAGCAACAAAAGGTATGAACGAGTAAAAATATGACTTACGATTTGATTGGGTACAGTAAGGTGCTAGATACAAGCTAGTCAAAATGGTGTGCGTAAAACGGGAAAATCTTGGGTGAATATGCACGGTTAGGCACTCATTACCTTTTGAGCAGTACTGAAAAATAACGTGGGAGTTGCCACACCAGGAAACGTTGACATATGTCGCAACAGCCCCTCCCCCTCAGGTTTTTTCCTCCGGTTCCACTATCCTGTAAAAAAACCGTCTATTGACACTAGGGAGCCGTCTATATCCTTATTCAACCAGGATTCTTGGACACAGACTACACATAGGTTCATATGAATTCTTGATCGGAAGACACCAGTTAAATACGATATCTTTGGAAACAGTAACCGATAAGGGGACAGTTGTCTTGGACGGAGGGGTGCAATTAAGGGCAACTTACCATCCTGCACGCTTGCGAATTTCGATCCAACCTGGACAGTGAGAAACTGGAGTCACACAGACCGCTGAACCATCAAAAGATGTCCTGGCACACTCGAACCAAATAATATCATCTCGTGAGTAACGACGACGCATGATAGTGAGTGAAAATGTGAAAATCACAGCAATGTGATGGAAAGCGTGTAAAGAGATAAACATCGGTATTTCATTGGTTAACTTGAAGGAGTTACTATTACGCCGTACCTTCAATGTTCAGTTTATCTTCAACGGGGAACTGTACAGACAAACGGACAGAGTTGCAATGGAATCACCTTTGGTCCCACTTTTAGATGACAAAAAATGTTACAAAATTAGAAAATCAGGAACTCTAAGATACCATAGAAGGTCGTTGTTGCTAATCGAAACATTCCTATACGAATCTAATACCATAGAAGGCTTATCATTCGATTGCCGTTACGTTAACGGTATTTTCCTATTAGTTGACGAGAATATACTGGTGAAAATACTGACCAGTACGTTCAACCGAGCTCACTACTCACTCCGTTTTACGTCTGAAATGGAAACGGCCAACGCATTCCATTTTCTAGATGTTCATCTTACCAAGTACTCGGACGGAACACTTCGTAGAGCAGTCTATAGAAAACCCACATGATCTGGTCAACACATTCATTTCGCCAGTTTCGTGCCTTCGAGGTGTAAGCGAAGTTTCGTGCGATCCTCAGCTGCTCGTGTTAGAAATATATGTTCAGCAGAAAACCTGGAGTCAGAATTGAATCGGCTAAGGCAGAAACTATTGTCCAATGGCTATCTCGAGAGATTTTTTGAAAAGAATCTATGTGAAAGAGCCAGAAGACCAACGGTGTTTACAGTTATCCATAAGCACATCTACATACGTCTTCCTGTTCAAAGGTGACTACAAATGCAATTTATTAACAAGACGCCCAGATAAGTCGATCGCTCGAACGTTTCCTGTGACCCGTTTACGCACACAATTCATCATCCGATCCTTATTGTCATTGAATTGCCGATCCTCACTTGCTTCATATTGACCCATTCTTTTGTTTGCTCATGTTCTGCAAGCTACACAGGCAGGACGATCAGGTAGTTTTGTCAAAGAATCAAGGAACAAAACTCGGCTTGGTTAAACACAGGAATCATAAGGACCGTTTTGAGTGCAACCACGGCGCACCTCGTAGATACCGGACATCAGATAGATGAGGATTTGTTCAAAATCATCTACAAGATAACCCCGAAACTACTCCAAAACGCTCCGACAGCGCCATCTTGCAACAACAACAACAACAACAACAACAACAACAACAACAACAACAACAACGGAGATAGCAATGAAGTTATTGCAGTTAACTGTAAGTTTACAAGAAGAAAACAAATTGTTAAAGCCCTACACCAACTAGCCTGGCCCAGACCCGACACAGAACGTCAATTCACCCATGACTCTCCTCGTGACCTCTTGACGTGACCTCACTTTTCCGGTTTCATCCCTCTTTCCCTCCCTCTCTTTTCTCTATTTTCTCTATTCCCTATTCTAAATTACGGATTAAAAATTTTGTTTTTACGTCTATCCCAACCACTTCTCACCACTTCCATACCGTCCAATCAACACATGATTCCTTCTGACATTATTTGTTGCACACTTGTTTACTATATATATATATCTATATATTTATGTCGAGATGGGAATTTTCAGTGAATAAATAGTGTCAGTTCTTTATACATTTTCCTACCGTCTAACTGAACAAAAATGCTGTAAATTGATGAAATTTATTTCCCGGAGTTTGCTTGCAGTATTTGTTCATAAATTGCGGCAATTAAGGAGGTGATCGTCAGATTTAGCACCAATTAGTAATAGACCATGTCCTACTCGACATTATAATGACAAACTTGCTTCTAGTCCCATCAACAATGACCATATGCATTATTACAATTCAAAGTTTGGACCGAATAAGCATGAGATTTCATTTAAATTTAAGTCACACAATTTGTCTTCTTTAGCCAAAAATAGAAAGAATCTAATCGATATTTTAAATTGCAAGCAAGTTTAATGCAAACTGATTTATTACATATGCGGGTCATTTTCTATAGAGGGCGTCTTTTGGTGTCTTTTTCCCGACTAGTTCTTTGGAACAAAACTGAATGTACAGGCATGATAAAAAAGAGATTGGAGTAGTGAAGAGGTCCATCGTGTGCAGTCCAACGGATGGGATGAAAGCATTTCGACATCTTATCGAATGAGTGGACTTTTTCTCCCAATTCTAGGAAGAACAACAAACAAGTTGATCTCACGTGTTCTGAGAAATCAGCAGCTAGATTTTTGGGGAAAATGATAATACACAGATATGAATAGTTTCAATGTGATTATATCCCACAATCTCCTTAAGTATAGAAAAATATACTTTGGCACACTCTCGGTGCAAACAAGTTTAGCCATTTCTCCAGTTAAGGCACTGCAAAACACAAGTGTTACGTTATTAAGTACGGTCGACAAAAAAGTAGTCAACCACATCCTTTATAGTGACCACGGTCAAAATATACAACTACGCGGGTTGCCATGCTAAATACTAGAGAATGATTATGAAATAACGATGTAGTCGATGGAGATGAGTGAATTCTCATCAATGCCGTAATATTTTCAACCGTCACTGGGTCAGGACCCACTAAAAACCCAATTGTGTTGGAAAATAACTGATTTTGTTTCCATAGATTGTCATTCATTGCGAGAACATTCTGGTTAGATAGAACGCAGAAACCTCAAACGATGGTGTTACGCAAAGTTTAGCTTCAGAGTGAACTAAGTATAACTCCAAAGGAGACATGTTGCTGAAGCCAAGTTGATCGCTGAGACGTTAACTCAGCCAACGGGCTTATTTGTGGTACTTTATCGATTCGTCAATAACAATAATTTTCAAAGTTCTCGGGATAAGTTTGTTAGACAGACGTCAAGGTAGTTGATGTTCAGTTATGTTCTTCTGCCTCGTACTACAAAGAGTACATATGTAAAGATTTTTCATGGCCAATCCATTGCTGCTGACCACAAGTGGCCAGGTTTGTAGAGATCATTACCGATCGTTTCGACAAATGATTGTAAACGATGCTTGACTACCGGTGACCCCTGTTTCTAGAGATTGGCTATGATCGATTGACTTCCAGGTGGGAACCTTCTTTTTTGACCGAGTAGACGGTGATTTCTGTCTAAATGTTTCTCGTTAATTCATAGCTAAGTCAGACAGGACGATGCTATTGATTGCACAATGTTAAGTATCATCTAATTACATTTATCTTGGGATGTTGTCCTACAGGAAAAAAGGGGTGATAAATATAAATCGTACTCGTATCATTTTCTCTTGATTATGCAATGATAACAGCAGGGTAGCAGTAACCCTAGTTCTGTATGTCAACTCCACAACCCGACATTGCTAGGTTTAAGCCAATTATACTCCGGGCAACTTGAACCGACTGCCACGAATCTCTAACAGGAATGAAACAGCATTCACTCCTTTTTCAGGGTCTGTGAAATGTTAATCTAACACGAACAATCACGCAGTAAATCACAAATAATTTGAAAGTGAAAGCATAATCTACTCCGAAGTTGTTGAAAAACAAATCAAATTTGATAAAAGCTAAAAGTTGTTGTTTTCAATGCACAACAATTAGTGGTCAACACATTTATTCAATGCGACTTGTAAGAAAACACCCCGGTCGTGTATAGTGTCAACTGATTAGGATTGCTCCTCTGTAACTTGCAAGATTTTTAGGATTTCTTTTGGAATGTGAATCTGATTTCTCACTCCTTTTAGAATATATATATATATACATATATACAGCGTACGTAATCCGGTCTCCTAAACCAATCTAATGTCGTATAGTACGAGACAGTAGCGTGATTGGAGGTACCCATTTCGACTAAAATTATTTTGCAGGAGTTTTTTCCGTTTAGCTATCATTAACTGGTCTGTTTTAGTTATCCACTTCACTTCTATGTTTCCAGCTGTATGGATTGATATAGGGCCTCATCCACATGAATAGTTACTTCTCACAAATGATTTGATTCAGGGGCCGCTGCACCCGACATATCGGATGAACAAAATGACTGATTGACTGACTGACTGAATGGATGATTGACCAGTGGAACAACGTCAAAAGCCTTGATTTATGACCATTTCCCGGTGTGTGTGTGTTTGTTTCATCACAATTCGTTTGTTTTCCCCCGCAATTGTACCGAAAAGAAGCGGACAACGCGCACAAATCCATCCCTTCGGTTGTCATCACTTCCATGTGATCGGATCTGAAAGTAGACAGTAATGTGGAGCGCAGCGCAGCGGTTGTGGCGATTTTTTATTTTTCCAATGAGACCGGGAAAGAGTGAACAAATAAAACAGAATGTGATGAAACAAAGACAATAACCAGCATTATTTTTCCTATTTTGTCTGGAATGTTTTAGTTTGAAGCGCTCAATTTGATCATTTACCTATGGCCGTCTCTAGCATTCTGCCACTCTTGTTTCAATAATGTATACAAGTCAAAGAGTAAATAGATCACCCACAATGACTCCAGTAACATGAACAAGTTTTACTCCTTTTGGATAGGGTATCGTTCCGAACCCTTTCACCACATTGATCGCATTCGAGTTTTTAAGTGATAGTTTAAATACTTCCTGACTGCTTGAATTTTTGACCGGAAACATTGATGAGCTCGCTGAGTCTGACCTCACCTCATACGTTGCAATATGGGTTTCACAAAATAGCCAACTGATTTCGAATCTACGGGGAGGGAAGAGCATTTTTTCGTCTGGTGAAGAGGAGTCTACGTACTGGATTGATTTTCAAACTACTGAGGTCTAAATAGCCTACCAGAAAGCTATTTTTACTTGATGGCATTAATTAACAGCATCAAACCCGGGCTACAAACGCAGTTGGTCCTCTCAACAAAGGGGTTCCAAATTGTTATCATGGCTCAGCTAGCTCTTCAGCACTAAACACAGAAACAACTTGGGTATGTGACATGCAGTTGTGAGTGTGTGCGACACTTGGGCAGGAAAGAAAAGTGAAAATTAATTCCCCACAATCCAATATACCATACTAAGTAGAGGGGCTCGTTAGATACAGGAGTTTTGTCAGTCTTTCCGGGTATGTGGTTGGTTTCAGCCTCAAACCGCACACATACATGCACACACTAATGAATGAATTGAAGCAAACATGATAGATGACAGTAAGCAAATGATAAACGACTAGGAACGAATCTAATTGTAGACCACTTCGACCTAGTCCTGGACAAGGCCAATAGATTCTTGATCCGGTTTAAAAAGGTCCCAGCAGATTTGGCTATTCTTTTTCATTCATGTAGAATGAATTTCATTTTATAGGAGAATAAGCCACACACACATACGCACCAATTACATTGACATTCTGTCGTAGCAAGAGGAGTATCGTAACAAATCACGAAAGGTCACCACGGGATGTGGTTGATGACCAGGTAAAAGAGGTGCTGCAGTCTAAGACAGATTTGGAGTAGACAAGGATTGTGTGAAGGGTCCTGCTAAATCTTGAGTTTTGTGATTTTGGTTGATTAGATTTGCCATGTGAACAGAAATATCATTCGCGGACGACTTTGAGTAGACATGAATCCACAGTGTTAGAACAGCATCTGATTGGAGGCAGTGGTTATGAGACAGTAAACGTGTTTTACTAGATTGCCCCACCCCGAAAAAGATGGACACTTCGGTTGTACAATGAATTTCGATGTGATTACGACTGGAACCGCAGTGATCTCAAAATGAATGCATCTGTGACTGTTCAGATTTGAATATCGAAAGAACCCAATACTCTATTCAAAATAGTGTCTTTATCGACTCTATGTAAAACAAAAACCATAATGTATATATGTATGGTGTTTTTTGAAACAGACCTCTATTCTGCACATTGAATTGTATCTTGATCTGGTGTTATGGTAATCATTTGTACACCATTAGTTTTATCCCAATGGTTTAAAGCTGGAAAGCCACCAACGGGCAGAAAGTTGAAAGGAATTTAGGGCCACACATCCGCGACCCCCCCCCTCCTTATCGAAGATACAGATTATAAATTGGTGTTGAAAACGTTTTGGGAATCAGGTATGGGAACAAGAAGATGGGAGATTACTGGGAGCGTATACCTGATGAGATGCAAAAAACCATAAAACCGGTCTTCGGCTTGACGTGAAATATTTTCCAACCACTGAAATACTACCTTTTACACTACATATATATATATTTACATGGGGAATTTGAGACATTTTTCGCCTATTCCTAGCGTGTAATATAGAAGCAACATTTTATTATTTCAGTAGGGTAAAACATTTCAGAGATTCTTCTCACATTGTAATGATCTAGGACCAGGAAGAACAAACGATTTTTTGCAGGGGATACATAGCAGCACGAGGTAAAAATTAAGCTTTATCATGCAAACCTTGATAGCCCTGAAAACAATCATGTGGATACCGAAGACCATATTGTGGCCACATTGTGGCTCAGTCACATTAGCATGAATTAATATAGACAGATTGATGACAGAAGTCCGAATAAGCTTATCTCTTTCGGTCTCAGACTATTTCAGCCAGTCATGTGATTGCGCGAAATACAATCATGTGATTTTTTTCTGTGGTTTGCTTTGATCTATTTAATTGTGTGTGCACAATGCATTCTGGTTATAAACTGACCAGGAGTGGGATTTGTCAAGAAGCTATCTTTGATTAAACACACCATCGAGGATTTCTAACAGGACGTTATCATGCGTAGACGAGAAGAGATTCCCGTCGCTATTTAGAATTTTGATATACTCATTGTCTCTCTGAGTTATGCTTACCAGGCTGTCGAAAGACGAACTTTGTATACAGTTATTAAAATGCAGAATAGGAAAAGCAGCAACGGTATCCAAACCTAAAAGAACTACCTTTTGATGAGTTTGTGTTGTTCTGGACGATGGATTCAACCCACTCTGTGGCATCAGTAGCCTGAAACAGCTCTCTTTGGATCGAAAAGTAATTATCTGCTGGAGGTTTACAAAACCCAGGGGTATAAATAAACAGTTTATTTGGTTCAAGCACTTCAACTTTTAAACTCCTTATTATTACTGACCTCTGCGTACTTTGTTATTTGTAGTAACCCGGAGCGTAAAATGATATTTTCGTATTTTTGGATAGAAAAGTTTTTGGTCTACAGTAAAAAACAATACCTAAGTAAATAACGAATCTTCAGCATTGGAGTTCATATACGTATATCAAGGCAAATCGAAAAGATTCATTTCAAACAGTGTGTAAATTGATGACCAGTGAATGCTCAAACTGTTTTTGAGGTTGTTTATTTTGTGACAAACACGATGGTTTACATGTTTCAGTAATGAAAGTTAAATGAGTCGCGTTGCAAAACATCAGAACGAACCTTCCCAGTCCAGTAGCTCGTTCCCAAAGCGTGAATTTGCTGGTAGCCACCTTTGTTCATGAATTAGACGGAAAGCCCCCCAAAACATCTGGTTAGGTGAATCATCTGTTTGGATCTAAATAAATCACTCGAGGGGAAGGGACGGACAATTTCATTCATAGGTAACACCTAAAATTATTGACAGAAGCGATGAGATCCAGAAACTCGGTCTCTTGCTGGATAAATTACTCAGAATTTCTATACCGTTTGTGTCCTACGTCAAAATCTTGGTGTTGCAGAGCAATCGAGCTGAAAATAGCCACAAAAGTTGACAGGTTCATTTTAAACAATACGGGTTATTAAGATACACAAAAAATAATCCCCTTACAAGGAAAATGAAGTTCCATCCTTCTAACGTTTAGTGAATATACAGAAAAAAAAACAATTTTTAAGGAGGTCTAACCGGACAATCAAAGAGCTGCCATACAGCAGAGGAGATGGGGCAAATCATGCGGTGGTGACGGGATTCGAATACATGTGACGTTACGACCGGGCCACCACCGCCCTTGTAGTGTAAACAAACATACACCTCACAGTGAGCACTAGCAGCTCGAAGTACACATTTAAGGATGCTACTTTTCAAGCATATTAGCATTAGATACAAACTGCAAAAAACTTGTGTAGCGACTTGTGTGCGACTGTTCTATCCTGGATTACAATCCGGGATTAAGATTTAACTTGGACATGAACATAATGAGGAGTAGTACACAATATTACCAATGTATTTGTGTTGCATACGCCAGTTGGGCTCACGGAAGCACCTATATAAATCACGCAAACAGGCAACCATTTCCGCTATCGAATATTAGCCGTTGAACAAAGACAGAATCATCCTATATACAAGTTTTCTACCTGGTAATTTACAACGACTAAGAATATTCCATGATTTACTGAGTAACAATAGCCCAGTCTGATAGGTATTTACATTATGCAGGTATAGTTTTTAACGAACATTGTTAGCTATTACGGCCATTGTTAGCTATTAGAAAACAAAATGAGAGACAGTTTGTCAAGAGAAGTAACGTACATATTCTATCCCAGTTTACCTTGTGTTCCCGGTGCTTGTAACATAAAAATTCCAGACAGTTAAGATATGTATATACAACGTGTACATTTATATGTGGAAAATTGTAAGATTCTTTAGGGATAATAACTAAAATGGCATTGCATGTCCAATTATGATTAGTTTTATTGAATAATAATAAAACAACTGGGAAGACAAATCTGTGAAAAGTGTTGCTTGGTTAACAGCTGCAATGCGTGATAACTTCGGTTAAAAATATATCCTCTTAAGTTGGAAAGCATTAAGCTTGAATTTTGAGCTGATTAGAGCTTATCAGTGACACACTTCTACCTGACCAATCCACCGTTTGAGACCCTAATTTCACAGACGGAAGCCTTTGTGTGCCACTATTGCGCCAATCAAGTATCCAAGATTATCGTTTTTCATTTTTTCGTTATGTCGTCTTCAACACCAGGCAGCTGGAGTTTAGACTGGACTGCAGTAGTACCAAAAGACTACTTCACTGTCTGTTCACTTTTGATAGATGAACCGAAGATTTTGCGTGAGGCTGAAAGCTAATCAGTGATCACGGACAATCGACAGCACTTATCTCACACCAATACCCACAAGTAGCTGTGAGTTGAAATGTGAAATGTGAGTTTCACGGAATCAATCAAACGGTTTTGGTGGACTATTTGTTAGTAAAAACGCGTTCAAAATGTTGCATTCGGTTTTCGTTAGACAAAAATAGCTCACTAATGACATTTTTGTCCTTCGTGAATTATGACAGTGAGAAGAGAAAAGTACGTCCACGATCGATAAATCACTGGTCGTCCTAGGTACAAACGTTGTCGTGAATATATATTTTATGCATATAGTTAGTTCTCAGTTGTGCACTGGATTAGAGTGAACTGTAATTCCCTGAGAGGACTAATGCTTATCTACTGTTCTTGTTCAGCTTTAGTTTGTGTCAATCAGTTGAATTGAGATCGTTCACTGTATGTATTTGTACATCAAACAAGCTCAAATCTGAAGATAAGGGAGCTAAGTTAAAAACGTGATTAAGCTAATATACACACTATTAGGAAGGTATCTTTTGAATGGTTGACCATCGCATTATTTGAGCTCAAAATGTGTAAAACTTAAATCATCTTACAAACCGTGTAACAGAAGTGTATTGATTTTTTAAACCTTATTAGACTAGAAGAAAATGAGCGCTGCCAACTGGTATTGAAATTCCGATTCCATTCTTATTCTAGTCGCATTTCATTCCGCCAGAAAAAAAACAGTTTACCATGAGATAGACAGAGAGAGAGAGAGAAGGCGGGAGTATGCCAGTGCTGCATCACAAACAACCTAAGCCTGTATAGCAAAAGTCATTTGTATTTCTCGTTATTCCTCCCAGTGATAAGATGTTTTCGAACGCAAATGAGGACGAAGAAAAGTCATCCACTGATAAACGACACTTTAGATAAAATTAGCTGCAAATAAGGTGCTCAGGCATTTGTGATTCACTGTCGACTACTGTGAACAATCAAAATTGCTTCCGTGGTTCTGAATAGTGCTTGAAAATATGTGGGCTTATCATTAACAGAACAATTTAATTTAAAACAAATACTTCACCGGAGACTTTGAGTTTTTCCGGAATATTTGTTGACTCGTTGATGCATACCGACAAAATTGTTTTATGTTTTCATTCAAACAAGCACACACACACACAGACCGGAACACAGTTTGGTTAGACCAAAAATGTAAAAGAACACCGAATCAGAAACCATAAACAGCCAAGTCTCCGCGAGAATCGCAAGTCACATGCTCGGTTGGGTACGAGTACTGGGAGGAGGGCGGGAGGGGGGAGGGGGCTGTGTAGAGATGTACACACATTTGTTCACTCGCACAAGTAGCAAAGCACTGCAATGCTTCGATCACCTGACTGGCCGTCCCAATCGGATCAAACCGAAAGCAGTGCATCAAAGCACTAAGACAAGCCTCATTGTCTTACTGTAATTTGTGACATATTTGTATGCATATATCCATTTAAATTATGAGAGTTTTGGTATGACTAACGGTTTGTTTTGATGTGTCTAAATTTACCCAAATTTAGGTGGGGAGGAGTAAGTCTTTAGAAATGGGGAGTATAGGACAAACTCTACAAAACAGTGGATTCAAAGAGAAAAATGCTTCGTGTATATAGCAAGTGAAGCGTGAAATGAAAGGCCAGGAATCACTGGACTGGTGTTTCCACCTGAGTCTCATCATTATCCATCGATGGTCCAATCAGCTGCCCGGTGTCCGAGTGGGTATCATGCTTGCTTTGTGTGCCTGTGAGGTCCAGGGTGTGATCCCAGTTGGGTCGATGGAATCACACTGCACTGATGAGACCCAACCAAATCGAAACATCTGCTCAATGCTTCCCAGCTTTTCAATTCACGCATCATTTGCTATATACACGACGAATTTCTCCTTTGAAAGCGAGTCACATCCTCCATTACTCACTTGAAAACAGTGAGTAGCAACATCAATCTTCAAACTGCAAACCTGGGGGGTGGGGGGAGCAGACTGAAGTTGAACAATGAATACCTTTCGGTAGGTGGGAACAATAGCAGATAGCAAGAACGAAATTATCGTTGCAAAACTGGTCTAACAGCTCGGTTCGAAAACAAATTGGTCGAAGACAAAGGTACCAATGAACAAGTATGTACAAACCTTCTACTGACTCAACTGACACCTTTAATTTTTCCAACTGCGCTGACCCTTGTCCAATTGATTTTTTTGAAGTGCACACCAATACAGGTATCTGTTGAATTGATAGAAAACCTGATTGAGGTTGAATCGATGCTGATACTTTCGTTTTTCTCTAGTTTTCCAAGAAAACCCCTATTTATCAGAAATTTATTATTTGTTTTACTTCTTTTTCTTAGATGATGTTGTTTCCGTGTATTTTGGGAATTCGCTCAAGGTGGTGGCCCGGTTGTAACCTCACCAAATGATCACTCCAGGATGTATGTTTGAATCCCACTACCAACACCTGATTTTCCCCATGTATGTGTTGACTAACACCCCTTTGATTGTCCGCTTACCCATTCCTGAAAACCGCATTTTTGTATACTCAATAAAAGAAAGTGAAATGAAAAAGAATAAAGAATGATGGCATTCCCATTTTGCATGCGATTGGGATGTTAATGCGACCTCAGTAAATTTGATAAAAGTCTAATGTCTCACTTGTTTACAATGAGTAGTGTCGGAATGTCTTTAGGTACCTCTTGGATGAAGAGATTCATCTGAGCATGCGTTTCTAGGTGCGAAGATATCTGAATGCGAACGAGATTTGAAGACAAGTTAATTTTACACCAATTTTGTGAGGAACCATGTTTTTGATCTCTTGGCAGAATGTAGCGAGAATAAAAACTGTGGTATTTGTGATGTTTCTTTTTGTGCAAACTCTAGGTGTCACAATAATTTGATTCACAACCATTTTTTGTTAAATCAACTGGATATATGTGGGCGGGGGAGTAGAAGATAAGTTGTTTCTCGGTTTAATTTGTCACCAGTGCGGTAACGAAAATGCATGGTACGGGCAAGTTACTAAGCTGAATGACCATAGTATAACACACACACACACACACACACTAATTCCTAGTATTATAATTCCACAAGGTGGTGCTCGGTCGAAGGAAGTTATTTATTGCAGATAACAGTTAGAGTACATTAATTTGGCATAAATCTAACAGAAATCTCATTGGAAACATATCCTCGCAGTTCCTGACTACCAACTCATACACTACTTTCTGTAAAGAGCTGGAGCCATGCCAATCGCTCGGTCAGTTATTTCAGCTGGGAAGCAAACAGGCAAGTTAATTAGTAGGATGCATGCACAAAGCAGCACAGTACATTTGGATATACAAAATTGATATATTCATAGACGTCTTGGGTGCAGACAAACACAGTCAGTCAGTCAGACAAGATTTCCATCGCCAAAAAACCAGTCGCTTAATTATATGCCGGTTTTATTCTTGGACGAGGGTTGTTTTTATTCTGTTGGGCACGTAAAACGCACATACACAACACATCATGAGGCAGTGAGAACAGATGTGAGAGTTATATATTTTAAAACGTGTGAAATGAAATTCCTCGGGATATAAGTTGTCCGCTTACCACATGCGTTTATTACCCGTACTGACTTGGTTAACCGGTTACGCGCCTACGCATTTCCCTTTTGGATCCAATGACAGACACAGATTACCGCTTCTGTGTACTAAAACATTTGACGGGGATAGACCCTGTCCGTTTTGTTGTTTGTAGCACATTATGAGCCGTTCAAGTTCAAGATGAACCGAGTTGTTCCATGTCGGTGAATGTTTTCTGTATTTTTTTTCTACTAACCCGGCTGAATTTAGCTCAGTCAGCTGCAAAACAGCGTAGGTGTTACGGCGGATATCCCGGTACGTATGGTCTCACCTGCAGCGGTTTGATACCAATTACTGTCCGATAATTAAAGCAAAACAATCGCAATCGTATTTGGTATTGTCAAAACAGTTCAGAGACGACTACATCTATCTATCTATCTATCTATCTATCTATCTATCTATCTATCTATCTATCTATCTATCTTAATCTATCTATCTATCTATCTATCTATCTATCTATCTATCTATCTATCTATCTATCTATCTATCTCAATGTCTGTCTATCTATCTATCTATCTATCTATCTATCTATCTATCTATCTATCTATCTATCCTTTGTCTATCTATCTATCTATCTATCTATCTATCTATCTATCTATCTATCTATCTATCTAATCAATCTATCTATCTATCTATCTATCTATCTATCTATCTATCTATCTATCTATCTATCTATCTCTATCTATCTATCTATCTATCTATCTATCTATCTATCTATCTATCTATCTATCCTATCTTTTTATCTATCTATCTATCTATCTATCTATCTATCTATCTATCTATCTATCTATCTATCTAGTATCTATCTATCTATCTATCTATCTATCTATCTATCTATCTATCTATCTATCTATCTATATTTTATCTATCTATCTATCTATCTATCTATCTATCTATCTATCTATCTATCTATCTATCTACCTATCTCTCTATCTATCTATCTATCTATCTATCTATCTATCTATCTATCTATCTATCTATCCATCAATCAATCAATCTATCTATCTATCTATCTATCTATCTATCTATCTATCTATCTATCTATCTATCTACTATCTATCTATCTATCTATCTATCTATCTATCTATCTATCTATCTATCTATCTATCTATCTATCTATCTATCTATCTATCTATCTATCTATCTATCTATCTATCTATCTATCTATCTCTATCTATCTATCTATCTATCTATCTATCTATCTATCTATCTATCTATCTATCCTATCTTTTTATCTATCTATCTATCTATCTATCTATCTATCTATCTATCTATCTATCTATCTATCTAGTATCTATCTATCTATCTATCTATCTATCTATCTATCTATCTATCTATCTATCTATCTATTAATTTATCTATCCATCTATAGGTATAATCATAAAATTATTTGTGCAACTCATGATTCAATTAACTCAACGTATTCAATGGAGTATTACGCAGGCCATCGGGGTTGTTAAACTGATTTGGTTTAGTTAAATCCAAGATACAGCCTGCGAAGTTAAAGAAAGCTTCATAATTTTTTTCAGACCAGTTTC
>UZAN01042965.1:0-15047 GCA_900618425.1 Echinostoma caproni
TGGGGTCAACTCATCCTCTCTATCATTTACTCCCCATGGTTAACTTCCAAAGTTCGCCGCCATGATCGCATAACCCTGTTTTATCGGTAAAGCACAGACTGGTTGCTTCTTTCGTTTCATTGTGTAAAACGTAATGATGCAAACTAAAGATGGTCGCAGGGACAAAGCCTGAGAGCAGGCGGTTCGTTTATTTATAGTTATCTAGGGTACATGTTACTGCGGTATTTGTGATATCTAGGCTTGAAACACCGACACACCGAATTGTGATTCACGTGCTTTTCGATGCCGCCAACAAACGACGATACCATTTTACGCGCGAGAATAAATTTTTGCACTTTTTCCTTTTTCATAGTTAAGGTAACCCATCTTTCTGAAAGCCAGTGGTAGTGACGACTAGCTGTTTACTAGGCGTACAATAATTACGGTGAATACAATTATTGTGAGATGTTTTTCTAATTCGGCAATAAGAAAGAAAAAGCGAATTGTCTAGATATATTCCCCATTGAATCGTCTTGATGCAGGTGAAGCTGACACAAGTGGTGAATTTTGTGAAGTTTTCCCTTGTAATAAAACATATTAAGCTATTGATAATGCAAACAACTTATGCAGTTGAAAAAGCAACAACACGGTCCTTGTACTTAAATCCACGTCTTCTAACGACATTTTTCTGAATATACACAGAATAGACACCTTGTAACGTGGAGTTCGTTTGGAAAATGAGTCAAGCAGTCACGGAACAACAGGAGGGTGATTGAAGTAAAGATTAGAGCATTGAGAACTCGGTCTGAGTACTTTGCGCAATGCACACGTAAGTAAAAAGATTATTTTAGTTGGGAATATTGGTCGAAACAGAGGTCAGGCTGATTTTATATGTGCATAGTGGGCCAAAAATCTGTCTTTTGTCCAAATTATCCCTACAGAGCGCATTTTAAACATAACAACAGAGTGGTGAATAAGCGATATCTATATACTGAGATGTATTGGCATGAATACGAATCTATGAAAAGGAGATTGTTTGTCCCTTTGTTATTTTGTTCGAAATCGTGTTTTTGTGTGGTTCTAAGTTGAACAGTTCTGTCCGTTGATGACTTTGGTTGGACGTTGAGTAGCTTTTCTATGGAATGTAATTTTAAAACAGTGATCAAAGTTTCCCAGTGGTGAGCACGGTGGGACAGAAAACAAATTACCTGAGTTAGTAAATAATCAATATACAGTAGTGGCTGATTGTGATGCAATAAAGGATATCTTTTTGACTAAATTCAGTTTTTTTACATTTATCAACTGTATTAATGCTTCAGGAACGGGCAATAATTTATCCCTTGTTTACTTTGATCTACGTAGTTTCTAGGCTGCATCATTGTCAACATGATAATATCAAATTTTATCAAGTATGAAAATATATGTATATACATATATTTATGAAAAAATATATTCTGAAAGGAACAACTCAATAATCCTCCAAAATGATTTCTAAACCCTTGTCATCTCGTTTATTTGTTATAATGCGTTATTTTATCCAATATATAATCCATAATAGCAACTCTATTGAATAAGCAAATGAAATTATTTCTCTAAGGTCAAGTTCATGCAACTTCTCCCGCATAGTCCGGATCACAATATGATTGAAAATCTGTTTTCTGTTTTGAAAAGAGAGGTCAATCAGCTGCCTGTACATTGGACATTGGAAACAAAAGTGTGACGCATAATGGAGCACAAAAGTGAATTCGATGCCGAGGAGATTCGAAGCAGTCCTAAAGAATAAAGACAGGCCAATCGACTAATAGTGTACACAAACATTACATCTCAGTTATTATCAATGTTGATTTGTTGTAAATAAAAATTGTTTTATTCTCTTTAACTAGCTTTTTACCCATCATAGTCTAGTCAACCACTACTGATGAAATGGGAGTATCTGCTTCATTCTGAACAACTCTATCTGCGAAGTGTAAAGTAATCAAGAAGATCACTGCTCTAAAGACTAAGCAAGGCTTATTTATTATTATTTGGAAAAATATTTAGTTCGGTATAAATGTTGTTGCCTATACGAACCCTTAAATGTTTCACAGGGACCCGTTGCTTCAGTTTTGATTAGAGCCGTACATTAGCACCTAATATAGCCAATGCATGTATGAATATGACAAACTTGAGTGTAGTGATGTTCGTTGTGTCGTATCTGCTAAAATCAACAGCAATTTTACACAAAGGGGAAGCAAATTTTGAGGATAGATACAAGATCTGATAAATTATTTAGCAATAGTATGTTGTAAACTACCATATAAATAAACCGTATTGAACTTGATCTGAGCTCAATGAAAATGAACTTAACAGTGTTTGCGGAATACCGGTCGACAGTTGTCAGGACTCAACAAAAATAGTTGAATCAATTTGCAACACCTATTTCACGTTGCTTAAAAGCTACCGGACGATCGAATATGTGGAGTAGAAAACCATCTATGCGAATGTTAGCATCTAGAGCGTCCGTATGCAACCAGCTTTCCTGACTTCCGTGCTTTTATTGATTTCCAAGAATGATAACGGCGAGGTTATGAATTATTTCTGGGAGCAATTTTTGATAGCACAACTGAAATCGGTGTCTTCTTTACGGAGTAACATCCTAACCCAACTAGCCATTTAAGCCACTTTTTTCTAAAATTATTTTTGTAGCATTTATAACTATTTAGTGTACAGTTCTCACTTAGTGCACATATTTTGGTAAGTTTTCCTACTTGAAGGTGGGTATAGTATCCAGGCTACTCGCAAAACAGTAATCGCCGTCACCGGTGGTCAACTGACAAAACGTAGGGTAAAGGCCACGAAGGTGGGCGTTAGGTTATTGCGAGAAATTTCACAGATTAAATAACATTCACAAAAAAGGTTATTAGCCTAGAATGAATCAAGAAGTCAGCGGTCATGTTTTTTCAGGCACAGTACTTCTGAATTAGTCTCTGCGAGCTGCATTAGATCAAAAGAATGGCTTCTTATTGGTTGTTGTGATGCCATAACGTTCCATTGCGCCTGTTCGCCGAACTTGGCAATTTATTTGCAAACGTTTCATCATCAGCCGAGGTGACATCATCAGTGTTTGTGAAGTGGCGGTGTTCTGCTTGTACCCGTTCGTTTATATATATTTTCTTCTCCATCGACTATTTTCGTCCCCTGCTCTCATGGTGTTCGATTGAGTTCGCCGTTGAACTGGTGCGAGAGGGCGAGGGTGCAGGGGAGAAGGTTATCCTTTCGTCCCGAATGCGGTTTCCGTCCGTTCTCAGGTCACGCCGTGACCCTTTTGGTTGCGTCATTTGATCCTTGATTTGCATTGGCGTGTACACGTGATCCAGTTCGATGTGCCTGTTTATTGAGCTGATCGAAGAGTACCAGGCCTCGAGAAATTCTCTGGTGTATTTTGACCGGGCTTGGTCAATAACTCTCTCTTACCATAACGTGTACTATTTTGGAGGTTGGTATTACTACAGTTATTCGCCATGCGTTTCAATTCCCCGGGAGTAACTGACAGTGATACTATCCTCGAAGCGGATTCGGTGAATGGTATCCATTGAAGAATTGAGAGTTCCATGAATCGGTCCACTGTAGATGACAAAAAATGATCGCAAAACCTGCCAGACCGGCTTGAAGAGCTTGGGCGCCCCTGTAACGCGAGCTGGTGTTTGAGCCAGATTGCATCAAACAACGCTGCATCTGTTTTAAAATGATCTAGGGATCTCCGACAAGTGGCCACTTTATGCGCTCCACTGCAATCTTATGGGAATTCATAAATCGGGTTAGGATTGGATTACATAGTCACAGGAGCATGGCTAGTGAGACCATGTAGTCCGCCGGCTTGGGTAAGCTAGAGTCTGTGTTCGAATAACCGCTAAGTTAACCCATTCGCTGAAAGCAGTCCTGACCTCACCCTTTTTGAATGGAGACTAATTTCGACTCTATCACTGGGTGCTAAAACACTTGCTATTTGTCAACAAAAGCTTTGATATATCTCCTAAGTGGTTAACTGGTAATCTATTTTGTGAATAGCATAGATGGCTTGTCTGCATTCAAACGTACCTATGACAAGGACACGTTTTTATTTTAATAAAGCAAAACTATTAAAATGCCGTAAGTGGTCAGACTGTCTCTTGTCGATACTCAGGTATATCAACATATCCCTTTAATTGTTCAGCTGTCATTTTCTAGTAAGTTACACAAGTTGTTGTTTTTACTCAGAAAAAACAAACGAGCTTTTGAACGTAATCGGTTCACTACAGTTATGTTGTACATCCTTTCATTTACCTTTTTTCGTGATGACAAAGAAGTCGCCCATGTGTCTTTCATCCGGTGTTTTCTGGACTACATCAATAGATCTAACTTCCAATTGTACCATAAACAAGTCCTCAAACACACACAGTCTAATCATTCTCTCAGCCCAATATCCTCGATCTTAGAATGTACTTGACTCTAAACAAGGAATGATAAATCGCGTAATCTTTGGGAATAGAATATTTGTCGCGAAAGACTCCACTGGAGCTGCTTAGCTTCGACACGGTTTCGGACAAATTGGTTCGTTTCGCGAACCGGTGCCCTGCTGCGTTGACAGTTCACATCCAAAGCGAATAAGTTTGTTCTCGATGCGTGACTAATGGGAGTAATCGTCATACAAGAAGCTGTTTTGGTTGTTTACTCATCGAATTGTGGAGGGATTGGTTCAGTTTACCATCGAGTGATGAAGTAAGTTGTTCACTGATAATATCGGTGAGCTTTTCATATACTATAAAGCGTCAAGATAGGAGTTCTAAAAGCCGTTGAGCTTACGAGGTTATCCTGTGATCTAAATGTGGAGTACCGTTGCAGGTTTGCATCGGTACATATAATGCTATCGCCAGAGAGGGTTCAATCTTCCACAGGCGGTTCTTCAATTCCTGTGTAACGACAGAAGGACGTTTTGTCTATTTAAACCCCCATGATATGGAATAATTTTTTTTTGGAATGCGAATAATCGACAACCCTCTTGAAGAAGTCTTCTGTTATGCAATCAAACACCAATGGAGATGCTGTAAGCTTATTCTAGAAACAAATAAAACGATACTATAATGCTTGTTTTTTGTCTCCAATTTGGCTCAGGCGTTGACATTGGCATTGGCATATCAGTATGAACGTGAGCGCTAACTCAATGATATAGTGGTCATTACGGTAAATTTTTGTAATCTTTGTGTACTTCATTTGGTTTTTCTCAACAGGCAAACCATTACATTCGTGGCCCACTTCCTGTGTTCCTATGGTGTAATTCCGGTTAAAGACGGCGTGTGCTACATGGCTAAAGTGCTGGTATCACAAAAACTTAAGTTGTTCTCGGCTTCTATTTATTGGTGACGGTGCAAAATCAAAAGAAGCATCATTTATTACTTTTTAACGGAGTTTGCAACTTCAAGTGGTTTAGCTTTCGAGTCGTCATTATTTCTTCGAGAATAGCAGCAGGATTATACCAGAAAATTGGAGGGTGACGTAGATATTTTACTCCCGGTTTTCAGCTACCCACTTATAGTGATCGGGTACATAGAGCACAGAGTGGTTTATCAATCAAATCTCCGGCGAACCCAAAAGTCCCACATTAGTTAAACTGGAGTATTTCTCCCACTTTCTTTTGCTGATTGATCCAGCTGCGGGTGTTCTCACTCTAGCTCACAATTTTTATACGCAAACAACGTTTTTTCATAAGTTAATAATTTTGCCATTTTCGATTTTCTGCTTATGGAGCATAAGAAAGATTGCTGGTTTCATAGATAATCAACTGAAACTGACATTTTGATAACGCACTTAACATAGCAAATCTTAGTTTAATAAACCACTCATTCATATTCTAAACAAAAGTTGACTGGAATCAAAGTTGATCATAAATTTCACATTCCACTCTCACTCAGCTCACTTCTTTACAATAATAATGATAATTTAACTATGAATTATTTGTGTACCTACCCAACTACCAGAACATTTTCTCCTTTATCGTTTGTGTCCAATGTATCCCATATTAATTGTCCTCTCACCATCGAAATAAGGATGAAGTCGCCACCGATCGGGCATTATGATCTTTCGAGCATTACGAACGGGCGATCAGGTTATTTTTATGAATTTGTTTTACGTTGGCGATTAACTAAATGGCAACCCATGTATACGGAGCTACGTAAACAGTGAATCTTAACTCGAACCTCGGTCAAGGGTATTGGAATGAAGAGCGTCTGGGGAAAGCCAACTGAAACAATATTCTGTTTGCTGAATAAAAATTGAGTAGGATGAACTCCGTTGCCCGCCAAGCCCCAACGATCGGTCATCATAAACTCAAAACTCGTCTATGTTTTACACACACACACACACACACACACACACACACAAACTCACATACCTCTACACCATTATTCTCTGCGTTTTCCGGTACACGAGAGCGAACTGGCATCGCGATCAAGATAACTTATGAATTGCATCAACTCGCAGTTTTACGATTTGAAGTTAAGAGCAGAACATCGATAGCTATCGGTGATTCGCAAATAACACAAGCTGAATTTGCCGAAAATAGTGAAAATCCGTGAATAGTGACGGAACCCCGTTAGTTCTTTCTCAGGTTCCTAAGTTCAACTGGATGCATTGAGTTATCTGATTGAAGGAATAAGTTATCTTTCTATGCATAAGATGAATAAACATCAATGTTCCCGGGTAATTGTATGACTTTAACCTGGTATAAATCCTAATATATCATGCAGTCACGCATCAGACGAACTATTAGGATCAATTCACAGCAAAACTAATAGAAAGAATAATGAATGACCGACTTTCTACTCAAATGCCTTTGATATACTGTGGACGTACAGCTGATATTTGGTGGTTTGAACCAAAGATTGATCAAAGAATTACTGGAAAAAGGGCGACGGTGGTGGTCCTCGAACATTGAACCATGCATCGAAAATCGGCACATTTTGTCCCTGACTTTCTTCTATCTGCATTCGGTCTTGTGAAGTCACGGCTTACCTTCAATTCATACACACAGAGCGATTTCAAGCTCCTTTGAGGCGCGAAGTTCTGTTGCCTTCAGAAAGGATAACCTAAATGAAATGCTTCTAACAAATAGACGAAGCTACAAATTTTAAGCCGATTTTGCAACCCGAGTTTCACAGTAGTGTTTACCTATTGGAACGATTACGTATCCTTTCGTGTGGCGGCGATTTTGATTGCTACGATCAATCTGACATCAGTCAGTTCCGTATGGAGTGCTTGATCTTATGCAAGCAGAGATCAATGAAAAAGGCCATTCAGTCAAATAACTTTGATAAATAGAACAGTATACAACAAAAGCTACATTGTTCCATCGGGGACCCGTCAGCAATATGTTATCATTTTTTCTCAGACAATAACCGGGACTCTTCGAGTAAGGCCTCGAAATCCTCATACCAGGTCTGCACAATCAACTTCCGTTATATCTGACGTGAATGCCTACACGAATTTCCAAATCATTTGAGTTCGATCTATCCTGTTTAATAGACCTAAGGCATTGTGTACGGCCCCTTTTCTGCTGCGAATAAATTTCGCGCCCTCGGCTTTCACAGAAAAATCCATCGCTCGCTAAATACGTCTAATCTGTGTAAAATGAAGGAATTCCTAGGGGCTGAAATCCATACCCAAGGTTAGACGACTATATTGATTAATGTAGGTGAAATTGAATGAATTAGTTCAAACTTAACAACTGAATTTGTATGATTTATATGTCCTGTACTATACAGCAAGGCGCAGAAGGTTCAGGATCTTGATTCCAGTCCTACCCCATACGAAGTCAGTTCTTTATCGCCAATTACGAATGTGGCTAAAAGGATATCAGGGGTGAATAGCGACTATTCTGGAACATACGATCCACTAAAATGCACCCGAAAGTCGGTGGTGCACTGCTCTCAGTTCCAGTGAATTGCCTTTTAGCTGTGTGCTTCTATAGAGAGACACTCGCAGGGACCAGCATGATAATTTATCCATCGGTCAGTCAGTCAGTCACTCAGTCAGTCAGTCAGGCGGGCTAAAGCCTATTGAATCGACGCACGAATCGATTGCCTCCAATCCTCGCTCGCTCGCTCTCGCGTTGCGAGTTCACCTCAACCTCCGAACGAATTGAGGTCACATTCAGGTCATGACTCCCATCCGTTCATGTGTGTGTGTATGCGTGTGCTAGAGTATTTCACTTGACGCGGGTGATGATGATGATAGTGATGAAACTGGATGAATGGTTCAGGGCGTGGATGATTACGATAAGCAAGCGTGTGTGCTAGCGAATTTGAACGTGCGTGCTAGCAAGGATCACACTCACACATTCGCACATTCGCACACACACACACACACACACACGCACACACACACACACACCATACGAAATGCTAAAATGTTTGCACTGCGACCTATGAACCAGTATATGCGTGGCAAAAATGGGAGGAACATGCACGAAGTGGGAGAAACAGAGCAGCGGGATTGAAAATTAATAACAGAATTTGATTGACACAACGGGGTAAGATGAACTGGATTTCATTGGTGCAGATCTGTCAGTTCCAACCACAAAGAGATCAAGTTTACTGATGTGATGTCTTATTCAGTTCCGGTATCCCTAGTGGAATGAATAGAAAATTGGTATTTGGCTCATACTGAGTTAGTTGCGAACTTAAATCTACCCTAGAAGTTTTAACTTGGCCCGGTTAGCGAAATCCGCATGGAAAATTCATTGTACGAGTTTACGGAGAACATACTATGTCTTCCCCCGATGTCCGTGGTAAAAATGAAATTATCAACTGCTGTTGAAGATGATGCTTGAGAAAACTTGAACTTACGGCCACGTCCGTTGTCTTAACAGTAATGACACAGGTATTCCCAAAGAGGAATCCGGAAATATACTACCGATGAGCTCTAATGACAGTGTAACTGGAGTTCATTTTTAACAGTTTGCATGTTGTATTGAAAGAATTGAAGGTTGTATGCCAGGAAGAGGTCTGAAATACGGTTGATCCACCTCAATAAGTGGAAAACGACCGGGAAAAGGTCGATCGGTAGATTTAATGTGTGTGGATAAAAATGCTGAATAATTGCTTGCAACACAGTGAATGCAAGCATTCTTATTGTTCCATACAGCTTGCCTGAGGAACCTCCATTATTCTACAGGGCCGAAGCACATGGCTTTTATCTGATTGAGCGCGAAGGGAAACTCTGAAACAGACCGTCTTGTTCGGAGTAAATTGAACTCAAAGGTTCTTTTTGATTGTCATTGATATGCTCTTCTCAGCGGTTGCTAACAGATGATAACTTGAGTTCAATCAATTGGGGTATATGTGGTGCAAACCATCAGCGCTAGCTCACACACACACACACACACACATCCCACCCATGGAAACCAAGGAATTTATCAATAAGAGGGAAGATCCAAATTACAGCGTAAGGGGGTTGGTGATTGAATAATTCATCGAAACCGATGCAATTTCTGGTTTCGCTTATAGGCCAGTGCTCAAGTTCTTCGAAGTCATACATCCCAGTTGTTCTGATTTTAGGAGTAAGCACCGATATGTGCCCATTAACTGATCACCTCATTGTCTCTGTCTGTTCTACACAACAAGTAAACTGTGCTGCATGACAACCAACGACTACATAAAAATAGAACCTCAAAGTTATAAACGGTAATACAAACCACGATGCGTGCGAATAAACGAGAGAACAGCCTGCCTAATTTGAAAAATCCGGGTCTTTTGTGGTCCGGGTGGGATTTCTTGCTCGTAAACGATTTCGTTTGTGCAGAAAAACGTCAAAATCAAGAACAACTTTGATGCCAGATCGGGGTTAAATGCATGCGTTTTAGTATGTCCTATTGGAGATATCCAAGGCTTACCTCAGCCCCGAAATCCCCCCTTAAAAAATGGCTAGACAGTTGCATACGGTAGTTCTGCATTCAGTTTTGTATCACAACCGAAATAACCTGTGTCCTGGTAAACACAGTATTTCGCAGAATGCCTACGCCTGCATACTGCAATCAATGTGTTCTTATAACCAGCGATACAATAACTGGGGGACGAGGACAAAACCGCTGATTACAATGGACAACACGACATAACAACTCGAAAACCGATAGTGTATGAGTCATTCACCAAGACAAGTATTAAATTATGCATAGTGTATTGCTTATTTAGTATATTTAACGACCATAATAACAATATAATATAGTTAATTGATACAATGACCCGAAGATAATGCTGTCCCAAGAATTTACTATGGTAAATAACTGAAAGTAATTTTCGCTGAAAACGCAACCTAAATAAAGTGAATATTCGGTATGTAGCACACTCGACTCGTGCGCTATTTCAACTTAGAAACAACCGTTTCTCATTAATTTGACGAACGATTAATATAATGACATACAAGATTACACACTTTTGGAAATTATACTTGCAAAGTGTCAGCTGGACTGCGCTAGAACATTTTAAACATCTAGACAGAAATGCATTTTTGATAGCACGGACGATTCATTTCGCTAGCTGTTTCGAATGGTCTTTCCTATTCTGAGCACGCCGGAGCGTTTTCGTGACACTGAATACTTTAATTCAGACCTCCATAGTCTGCTCATTATAATTTAACTTTCCATATTATTGATGAAGGTTAGTCATGAGCTAGTAAAGCGGTGCTGTGCCGCATGACAGGCTCACATGAACTCTGGAGTGTTGGCCGACAGACCGCCAGGAAACCGTCCAGTCTGACTGACTGCAAACCAACGACGACCGCAAGATGGAGTTTCGTAAGATAAACCAGCAATTGTTACGTGATGCGTAAGGACTACGAAGAGGCACAAAAAAGTACATATGCCATAACACGAAGGATGAATAAACTCGCAGTCAAATTGAGAATCCAACATGCCAGGTGTTTTTTTGGTGGTTCAGAACAAGACAGGTTTTCTGATTACAAGCCAGTGAGGTGCAGATGGTAAAGCTGTGGCCGGTTCACGTTTTGTAATCATGGTGCTTTGAACAGTGTCTCCGTTCGAAGTACAGTTAGCTGACATTAAAAGAGAATCATCGACACGGTTTTATTATTGTGTGTTCCTTTAGCAATCGCTCCAAGTACCTGTTGGATATAGTTTATCTTCTCAATTTTTCGTCAACTAATGCAAGGATCCACTTTTGGAGCTCTAAACACTCAGAATTCGACCAGAGTTTGTTCATATTTCGTAAATTGGTCATTAGTTCAAAGAGGCGCCTAATCTGGTAAACAGTACGGGTATCGGACACACCGTCACTAAGCTTGATGCGTGAACAGTGATTTAAATTATACTTAACTTAGTCGATTAATCAATAACACGCATTAATATATGCTGGGACGTAATAAAATCAACCAAAAGTCCAAGGAAATCTCTTTATACTAGCCGGATTCCAAAGGTAAAAGTGTGTTATCCCCAATTCAGGATAACATGAAGTTCAGTGAAGAAGAAGAACGGTGGTCTTAATGTACTAGTTTGTTTAAGACTCGTGGGATGAACGACCACCATCAAAAGATGCACCTCGAATAGACAATGCTAAATACAACGAGGTAAAATTGTGGGAGGAATGATAAAGCAAGATTTCGGCTACACGTTGCGCATGGACGAATGAGAGTTTGGAGATTGAACTGAGCGAGGTACTCTAACAGAATGGGTATGCTGATATTGAAGGGTGGTTTAGGGTGATAGTTGATTCGATGGAGTGAGCGAGCTGATTTCCATTGCCGGAATTATTGCTGGTTTGAAGTGAATATATATGCTGGATGAACAACCACTCCTAGGACAGTGACAAAACTTTAATTCCCAAGACAAAAAATACTAACACTTTAATTACTCGCTCCAAAAAACTAACCGATTTTTCCACACTGGTTACAATCATGCATAACTCTCACGAGGGTTGGTGAGCTTCTGATCGTTGACCTAGGGGAATTGGCTAAAAACCTGGATTTCAAACCAACCAAGAAAAAGGCGTACGAACTACACACACACACACCTTCCTGGTTGTGGCAGTGGTCACCAGCTCGAATGGGCATCTAGGTGTATTGTACGTTCGAAAGGCGCGAAATCCGACCCCAGTGGATTGCGATATTCGTGCACCGCCCCGTTACCTCACGAGTCAGGCTTTGACTAGTCAAAGGCTCCGGTTATGAATTCCCCAAGAAAATTCACCTATTTTGGTTTTGGCAACCTGGTAGTATTCCGTCATTCATTTTTTTATAAAGACTATTCTACTATGATTTGTTTAGCAAACAATCTGGATTTATACGTGTGTGAAATACACACAAATCGCACGAGTTATAACTTCTGAAAGCAGTTGGTCATCAAACTACTCCTCACTGGCCTTCGTGTTTTTAGACCATACTTATTCAACCCTCGTCTTAGTTTGTCCTGAGTCAGTAATGCCAGTGATGCTGGAGTTACAAAGTAGTTCCTCAACAAACACCGGAACATCCTTCCACTTATCACGGAGTTTTGACTATCACCAAAGAGATGATGTGTAGCGAATATGCAAGGTCAACTAATTATCGAAAGTTGGGATTAGATGTCTTTGGTTACGGCTAGTCAGCTCACTCTTGTATCTGGCGAAGTGCTCCTATACGACTAGGCGTCCAAATAATCCATGCTGAGGAGACCCCATTCAATGCCTTTTCACATTGGAGGTTTTCCATGAAAGCGAGAGGATGAAAGGCTGATACTCGGGGTGATAATCGGGTCGGCGACCCCCAAAACGCATAATTTTACTTACCTGGTTATGGCAGTGGTCACCGGCCCAAATGAGTATCGAGGTGTACTGGGAACCTAGAACGCTTGACTCTTTCCAAACGGCACATGATCTGATGAAACGGACATCAGCCCCCAAATGGATTGTGGTTTTCACACCCCGCTAACTTACGGATCGCTCTTTGGCTAACCAAAGTTTAGATTGTGAATTTCCCAAGAAAAGGTACCTGCTTTGGTCCGGGTAACCTAGCAGTATCCTGCTCACTATCAAATCATGGACCTTTTCTTTCTTTTTGCTTAGATCATTATAGCACGAGTTTTGGTAACCAATCTGGACTCAGGCGCACTTGAAATCTAATACAACTGAGCACCGATCGCGAAAATCAGACCGTGTGATTGTAGCTCTTTAATTTTGGGAATATTAAATACAGATCTAGGCGAGTAGACAGATTTCTTCGTGATGTTTTTACTTGTGAAGCGGGGTTATCAGTTCTTTTGTGATGAATAGAAAAATGACCATACAAGAATGACATGTTGCAAGTTTACCTTTTTGCACAACTGAAAGACAGCGAGATATAAATATTTTATGAACAGGGACTAACTCAACGGATTGTTGATCGTTATCTCACACAAGCTGTTGCTGGGCAGATAAAAAGAGTTATAGTAATGGATTGCAATGTCTGTGGACATTAACCAAACTCCGAACTGATATTCGTTATAACCTATCGCAGACAGTGTGCAGAAAAAAGAAGCGTCTATGGTGTTGACTGAGCGATGATTACTCAGCCGAGTGTTTCATTAGTGCCATCACTCGGGAGCTGATCAACCGCTGATTGAGCAAGCTTGAATAATGTTTTTAGCAACAAAACAGTGGACTGTTTTCAATTAAATATATCAAGTGAGATTTTTTAATTATTAAAATATATCTGTTTTAGCTTTCGGTTCCACTTTGGTGTGTAAGATCGATCCTAAAAATTGATTCCATCACGTTATTTAATTGTAAAATCACTTTTATCATACGGTTGCAAAGTTTGGTAAAAACAATGAATTATTATAAAAACTTGAAAATAAGGTTGCTGATTTATGCTTTATGTAACTGTATGGTCATTTTTAACAAAGGGACTGCAATCAATCAGGCCCTATCAGATAACATACAGAAATGAGGAATATAGGTGGCGGTAGAAAGATTTTAATGTGGGGCCTGTGGTCCGCTTCCAGGATGTCCTAAACCACTCAAACCGCATATCCCAATCATTCTAGCTACCCTAGGATTAGCCACTCAGGTGTTGACTATGTGGCTTTGAAACTTTTGATTCGGGACTCGACGATGACAAAAGCTTACACTGATGTGTCATATCAAAGAAAAATAATTTTTTGATACATCTTTCGGTGAGTTTATCATATATATATACAAACCGCAAGCTAGCTGTTCACTCTATTTAGCCATGAAAAATTACCACCGCAAGCTAAGGTTATGTCGTAAGTGCAGAATCCAAGTGAAATAACTGATGAGAGAAATTTTAGAAACGGACGTTGTTATGCTCGTAGTTGCATTTAGCCTCAACAAGACGTTCAAAAATCTTTCTCTATGCCTTTTGTCTCTTTTGACATAAGTGCAGTATGTTCGACTTCAAGCTACGTCCTTGTGGTACTTATACAGCTCTCCCATTTACAAGGTCGCAGCTTCGCATAGCACTGAAAATCGCAGACTCATGTTTGGTGACTATTGAGGAATCACTAAGATGCTCATATGGCTTTGGAAGCGTGCAATAGTATATTGTTCTGTTGTTCATCTCTGTAGTCCTTGTCCAAATATACAACTGTTATGGGTCACGTTTTATCTATTTGTACACAGTGTTTGACCTCATTTGGCCAGATGTCCGCGGACTACAAACGGTTTGTTGTGTATGTATACCCTATTGTGTGGGGTCTACCCTTTTTCCTATTCGGTGATGATAAGACAAGAAGCAGGAGTGCAGCAGTGTACCCCACCGGTTGGAGTGAACCTTGACCCATACGGATGTACATGAACATGAATAAGCGAAGCGCGTGAATGTTGCAGTGGAATGAGTCAGGGATGGTTTATGGGGCAGAATGATCACCACGTATTGGCATATATGCACGAACGCGCACGCAAACGTACACAGACACACAATAACAAACTATAGTGCAACACAATGGGGCATGTGTTACTTCTTGTGATTTGCATTTGTTGATCCACACTGTACCTTCTCATTCGAGAGAAGTATATGGTGGCATTTCGAACTCTCTCTCGCTCGCCGGCCACTAAACAAAACTTAAGTTC
>UZAN01042966.1:0-11712 GCA_900618425.1 Echinostoma caproni
CAACTGGTAGGCTAGCTCAGCTTGGTCACATACGAGAAAACTCGACAAACCACGACCTGCCATGATCAAAATAGGACTAGATGGCGTCCGCTCACCAAGAGCCTTGAGGAAGACTGTGAGAACTGGTGAGCAACAATAGCTAGCGAAAAGACAGCAACAAAAACCAGCGCACGAAACGGTATGGTTAATGGTTCTAAAAACTGAGCTGAAACTAGGAGGAGCATCTGCTTCACGGAATAGTCAAAGACTGTTTCTACAGATACGCAACACTAGAGTTCGGTGAGTTCCAGTTACTGAAACAGTCTGCGTTAAAATAGGGCAAGCTATTCACAATAGAGAACAACCAGTTGTTCGCTGGGAGGAATACTTCAGCGAATAGTCCATCTAGCGTGGCGCCAGCCAGATTCAGTTCAGTTCAGTTCTTACTACCATTAAACATGCACTTTCGTGCGCCGGTTTTGTTTGCTGTCTTTTGAATAAAATAGCAGAATCATGATGTTGAGAGCAGATTTAAGCTAAAGGTAGCACATTTTCATAGACTGAAGTTACAAGAATAATGAGTAGATGCATGAGTGTCACTGCCTGCGACACCCAGCTAAATCGCTCAGTGTCTCTAACCATCGGTGACCATGATCTCTGGGTCCCCAACCAGGGAGCCTAACGGGACTTATGAGAGCCGGGTCAAGGTTTTTATACCTTCATGCCAGGTCTTAGCTTGACCGCCCTTCATTTTTCCCAGTGTGAAAAGGAAAGTTATACTATCTTTATTAAAATCACTTATTGATGTCAAATGCATATATTGCAAGTGTCAGGTAAATTTTTCCACGAAGTATGAAACGATACCGACTCCAAAATCGAGAGTTACATTGCATGAAGTGACAACTGATTTTATCCGTCGAGTATTCATAGATTCAAAGATTACGGCGGTTGGTTTACTTCAGTGGTTGTTAACGTAACTTGTAACACCTCCCCTCGTTTACGAACATTCATGGGACGGTCAACTCGATACAAGTTATATCCATCCCGTTGTACAAATTTCCTTCGGAGTTTCTTCGTTCAGCCACAATTCTTGTAACACAATAATCCCAAGGTTTTCTTTTTGACTGGTACTGCACTGTCTAAGACCGATTTGCCAACCTGCACGATTTGTTCTTCCTTTACCGCCTAGTATTTTGATAATCCGCTTGAAATTGTTTCTCACAATGTTGGAATATTTCACAAAAGGTGCAGTTCGCGCGATAACACATAAAGATTTCATATACTTGCTAGTGTAGAATAGCATTCAGTGTCCTTAAAATTGATCACGATGCGATTGCTGATGACTAAATCCACACAAAGGTGTAAGTATGATTTTTGAGCTAAATGGAAGGGCCGAATTCAGAGGCCCCGCTATTTTCCCAAGTAGTGCTATAAATATATTCTGTGACGCATTGTCGTGAAAACGAATCACTCAAAACGAGCTTGTTCATCACTCTGTTGTTTTGTTTGAAGTATGCTCTGTGAGACTATTCGGACGTTTTTGTTATTATTAGTAGTAGCAGCATTAGTTTCTCCCTCTCTTATAATGGTTTTTCCGATTCGGTGTTCTGTTTGTCGACTGAGAGAGAGCATCCGCGTGACCGCATTGAGGCTCACCAGTCGCAGCGAGTTTGCTCCAACGGACAACACACAATATGGCTATCCGGGGCAATTGATTGACCAATAGAAAAACAAATGGTGTCTTTGAAACGCAAGAATCAGCATCGCAATCGGAGTACCGATTAAATCAGTGATCATATGAGTGGTCACACACACGCACACAGACAGAGGGAAGATGCTATACCCCCACATGACTATGGCGTATCATCAGCGCGGACTCGGAGTGGGAGTACACGAGTCAAGGTCATCTTGTGCAAATTTATGCATATTTCATCCATTGCTCTACTGTTTTGTGTATTCTCAAAGCCTGGAAAGGAAAGTATTATGAGGGCATGTCCTCTTAAAGAAGTGCAAACGAATGAAGGTTTCATGAGAAAATAAAGTCATTATGATGGATCTTGATACACGTGACGACTGGGTTTACGAACTATTTTTATGCGCAATTTTGCGACCAACATTCAACTCAAACACCTCCATCAAGATCAATTCCGGACTGGTTTAGGCCGGTGCAAAGATTCTGAAATGAGTCATTGGGTGGCATATGTTGGAACACTTCCAAACATTTACAATGTCGTGAAATGTGCTCAGTGCAATCTTCCCTAATGTCCATGAACAGAGATTTATAAATCGGTCCTCATCAGTTAAACTTATTCGGATACGATTTTGAACATTTCTATCAAAAGCCACGTAGCTCAATAGGTGGTGGTGACCCGGTGGTAACGTCACCAAGTTATCACCCCGTGGATGTGAGTTCGAACCCCACCACTGCCTGATTTTCTCCATTGTGTGTTGAATGGCAGCCCTTGGATTGGTCGCTTCCCCCTTCCTGAAAATTGTATTTTTGTATATTCAATAAAGGGAAATAAAAATGAAAATAAAAAACGAAAGTGGTCAAATGAAAGGTTGTGTGTTCCAGTTTATGCATCAAGTTTTCCACATCAAGTAGTGAAGAAACCTCATTGTTTTAACAGTCCCAGCAAACTGAAAACAGTGCAAACTGGTTTTCAGGTATTTGTATTAGCGCCACTGGTTCAGATCTGATTTCAAACGTTTCGTTCTCTGTGAAGGATGCGAGTCTGCCACAGGACGTAGAAACTAGACGATTACGAGAAACAATATAAAGATAACCTGTCGGTGTTCTAACACAGTTATCTACGTTATATTGAATGAGTCTGGTGGGAAAGCGGACAATCAATGTTGAGATTGAGCGCTGAGTTTTAGATGAACGCGGGTGTCAATTGGAGCCAGTAGTTAACTCCCACTGATCACCTTGGTGTTGGTATATATGACACCTGTCACAAAATCGATTGTCACGGCGTATGATATTTGCCCAGACATGTAATGGGTGGAAAAGTCAAAAACGGTGAAACTGAGACCTGGCATGAGGATTTCAAAACCCTAACCAGTAGATATTCTCACATGGGTTTCGTGGGCTTCATGGATGTGGACCTCGGGATCATTACAATTGGTAGTTGTATACACGGAATGATATACCTGAGTGTCTTCAACGATAGCACTCGTGTGTATACTCATCACACATGCAACCCCAGGCTATATGAGTTCCCCATCTTCTCTTTGAATCTGCTCCCGACATTCCAATCTCGCTTTTGCTCTTTTATCCGTCTGGAGAGCCCAAAGGCAAAAATTTAAAACAACGCACGAAGGGGCATGGTTTATGGTTACTCAAAATGAACTAACCATGTGCGAAAGTGCACGCGAGTTCGTGAAACTGACTTTTGTATCCAATGTTTAAGCAGTTGGATAGGTATTACGAAAGATAAGATCGGTGGTCAGTGGGGAACGGTGACGTGCGCGTATAAACTTCTTCTAGGCACAAAGTGGCCTCGGGGGCTGTTAACCCAAAACGCCCACGACTGCGGTCTTTAGCCGGGAGTCTATGAGTCGCTTCTCTTGTTTGAACTCTGCAAATTAGTTGAGTCTGAATGATCCGACTCAGTGAGGCACAAACACATCAAACCAGCAATCATCTGAATTCACTGTGAAGAAGATACGCACAGCAGATTCTACCGATAAAGAGCTCTGTATTTCAAACAAAACGACCACTCCGAACAACTTATTGATTATGCGAGGCAACAATACCAGGACAGACTAAAGTGCATAGAAGCCGTTAAGAAACCTCTTTGTGTTAGATCACCAATTCAAAGAAAATACGGACACAAAATTTATCTAAAGAATGTTACTAGATGCAGAAATAAAGCATATCACGCACTGCACAAAGGAAAATTGCATTTACATCCTAATTAGTCACGTCTCAACGATTAAAGGACAGATTGCCAGATTCTGCAGTATACCTCTTTGCGTACTCATTTGACGGTTTCCGTGTGACTGGATACATTGATCGCAAGGTCAGGCGCATATGCAATTGTGTTCGTGAATACCACCCACTGTGGTTCAGCACAGATCCAATATCTCCGCACCTAGTAGCGTCAAATCACTCAGTTGATGTGAAAAATGCGTTTCGAACCATTTACAAATTTCGACCAAGGCCAGGAAAGTCAGTAGAGCAGCATGTCACAGCTCAACCCAGCCCACGGTCGAAGCCGTAAGCTTCACCTTCCGCAACACGTGCGCAACTACTTGAACATTTGACGCTGAGATTTAATTGACACTATGACCAGTTAGGCTCAACTTTCCTTCTTCTTCTATTTCAAAATGGATAGTTCATAAAAAATGGGAAGGGCATTCAGCTTCATCCCGGATTATTTGTTTGACAGTGGCCATGAGACTGACTGATTGACTAACTTAAGAAATGACTATGGTGTTGTTTATCGGGCATCTTTAATTGGATTCATGGCAATCCGAATGTGAAATACGGCCGCAGCCGAAGTTATCGCTACCGAACTACTACTACTACTACCAGTCACTAATCTGCATGCACAGAAATCTTTACTACAAGCACTTCATCTTTATTGATCGAGTATAAACAAACAAAACTGCTACAAAAAGGTGGTTAACGGTTAGAAAAAGTAACGTTAAAACGGGACAAAAAGCCAGTAACCTAAATATGTGTCTGGTTTTGGCACAAAAGAATTTGCAGTAATCTAATTAGTAACAACTAAAAATGTTCACTTGCTCTTCATCTTTTGTTATTCAAAGTACACCCAAATTGCTATCAATCGATTTTCCAATGAACTAAAACAAATTCAACCAAATAATAACTAATTCTTTTAGACGCACATCATCATCGTCGTTATCATCATCATCGACAGCATTTGATTTGTATTTAGTGTCCCTATGACAAGGAGTTGCATATTTTTGTTTCTCGGCTGAATATAGTACTCATTTTGTCTTGACTCTCAATCGAATCCCGGTGTTTACACAACCGCACAGTTGCATACAAAGTGCCACCTGCACCCCCCACACACTAATTTAACTGTCAAAGCTAAATTTTCCGATGCTGCAACTCCGTGAGCGGAAACGAAATCCGGGGAATTTCAAAGGCAAATGCACATTCCGGTTCATATATTGGCATATTGACGTTTCGATGCCAGGTCTCAAAAATTCCTTTCGCTGTATGACTACTAATCAGTGGATGACCTAAATAAGACTCGGAAGTTGTTGCCAACGGAGAGAGATTTGATAGCATAGCGAACTGATGGAATAAGCTCACAGAGGTGAATTTGGAGTTTGTCTAATCGGAAACTGTGCCTATTTGGAGCCTGACGCTTCAATGGTGATCAAATCGATTGGATCATTTGGATCAAAGTGCTCACCTATTGCTTTCAATGTTCTTCCCGGTGCAAGGTTTCAAAACCCTCCCCGCCCGTTCACAATTTCCCTTACTTATTACTTCACAAGACTATTCAGTGATACATCGCAACCATCTCCACGTTGTGCATGTTTGAATCCTTTTTTGTCACTGTGCAATACCGGTTCAGTATTTTTCTGTAACCCTTCCAGTGGAAAATTTCTCCATCCGTTTAGATGGAAACCAATTGTTTTGTCGCCAAATTGTTATATTTTACTCCGCGTTAATCCGTTGCCTACTATTATGTCGCACAGCACTATATCACAGGTGAACATCACAAGTGCGATTAAATCGTGTACAGAAAATAATTGGTTTCAAGGATGTCCCTCACTATGACCGTCGACTCACAGCGATTCAAGGATTTGTCTAGGCACATTTCATTTCAACAGATACCAGTTCCGGGCACCGTTAACTACTCACAGACATCGAACTTTCTATATCATCCCGGACTGCGCAAATATTTAGCTAGCCACTGCAGCTAAAACTCTATGTCGAACAGGATGTCGAGGCAATTCAGTTGAAGCTTCTGTGAGCGAAAAATCGGAAACTTCTCCATTGCCTTTCTGCATGGTGCCAGTATTGGCATATATATTAGCTGGGTATGTAATTATTTTATTTTACATTGCCTAAAGGACCGGTGGTCAGAGACTTTTGTTTATTAGATTCTCACTTATTCCAGTGCCCATCTTCTGTCCTTGGATGCGATAAAACAGTTTCATTTTGTGCGCATACAGAGAACTGAATTTGAACAAGCTAATCCATGGTTGCTCGGCTGATTACCGAGCTTCATTTAACAGGTTCAGGACCCCCTGAAATACTGTAAGCATTACAATTTGAGTTCTGAAACGAGAAGGATTTTCTTTCTACTCACCTTGTGCTTCCCTCTCGCTTCGAATCTCATTCATGTCAAATTGTAGTTTTTCCAGATGTTCCTTAAGTTCATTCACTTGTTCCGCTATGTGCAACGCTTCTTCCCTCTTTTCCGCATACATTGCTCCAGATTGACGACGGGATGGTTTGNGGGGGGGGGGAGGGAGAGAGGGAGAGAGAGAGAGTAGGGGAAAGGAGTACCTGAATTGTGCACAGTGTTCCTATTGGTTTCACAAAATCTGTATTGAAATTTATTTCAAACTATGACACCTCAATTGACAATTGAGACCTCGACTAAGATACGGCGAGAGTTCTCGCGTAGACTGCGCTGTATAGTACAATGTCTGAATAAGTTCAACATAGATCGTACAGAGAAAACAGCTATTTTGTGCGTCAATGAAGCACCTGTATGCGCCTCTGAAACAGGCGTAAAACATGAGCACGGAAAACTTGTCATGATCAACGCGGCTGAATGTAACATATGTGTATTTCTGATACAGGAGTCGGTGTATATCAACGCGATATGTTAAAATAATCGGATTAACAGGAGATCGAAGATGGAAACATGACAGACTGTACGAAAGAAACAAGTTTGTGATCCTTGTCTTTTAGTTTTGTGTAAAATATTCGTCCTCGTTTTCTCCAGTTGTACAATTGAACATCCTCTTTTTTCAGTTTCGTTAGTGTGGTATTAACGCCATGATATTCATATGGTTTTCTGTGGGCGCCCCTTTATGCTGACATGCATCTTGAATGGTCATCGAACGGGAACAGTGAGGGACCCCATTCGGGACTTGTGCTCATATATCATTCGAATTAACCACAATCAAATGCTCATAGTGGTGGACTTCGTGATTACACCATCGCATCCAAATTTCACCCTTTATTTCTCTCTGGTGGGGATGATGGACCCACGGAATTAATGTGTAAGCTAATTAACGAGTTCCACGCTACTCTGATTAATATTTATCAACACCGTCTCGGCAGGGCATTTTCAAAGCACAGTTCACTTGCAATCTGTTAACATTAGACGCGTCAACTGTTACTTTAAACGGGAAAATACTGTCAGTTGTTATCGACCCGCTTCTGAAACGGAGATTACCCTGGGAAATAAGCTATCTCAATAGGTATAAGTTCTCCTGCCCGGATGGCTTGTGAGCATCAGCTTTTAAGGATGGAGATTCATATTTGTCTTGGAACTGATGAAACTCCAGGGTTCAGGATGGAAATCAGGAGACGTTTCAAATTCAACCCTTTGATCCAAATACTGAACTGGGAACAAACACCTAATCTGAACGCGATTAGGGAAGATTGGGTCAATGCCATACCTAAACTCAGAAAGACTAAATCCCGGTTCATTAAACGTGAAGCAGATTATGTACAAACAAGCAAATGTGAAAATCCAGATTCAAATCTCTCATCGCGTTCGGCATGCTGCCGATGACTTTGTTCAAACAATGGGGAGAAAAATGTAAACACTGAAGTTTAGACAAAGGGTATACTGTGAAGGTAGTGGCGAAGTGGTTAGGCCACCAACTTGTGACCTGGGAGTCCCATTTTCGACCCGCTCCACCGCCGCCCGTCTTCCCAGGCGGCGCGGTTCCTGAATGTTGACTGTACATTTGTATATTCAATAGATAAAAAAGGAAGTAAAAAGGTCATTTTTTCATTACTGCTTACAATTATTGAATTTACATTATAGTGTTCTTCAATGATGCTTGAGTGAGGTTAGGCCATCACTTGCACTCGCCTTTGCATGACATTTGTTCAACACTTGAACTTGAAAATCCTAATCGAATCGTGATTTATTCTAAAGTATTATGATTTACTCAAAGGGAGATTAGCCTAAGGCAAATGGTGCTGTGCTGATAGCATTCTGTCAGCAGTACGGGAGGGGTGTGAACTTGAGAACGGTTCACGAATTACTGCCGTGTGTTTGCGAACGTACTACTGAATATCGAATTCAACTGTTATTCATTTTCCACGTTCTTTCAGTTGAAACAACAGATCTTCGCTTTAGCGAACGGAACCACTTCGATTCCTCGCGTACTCCCGACGTGTTCCGCCAGAACAAATGCACTTTGTCATCATCTGTTAAGCCCATCCTGTACAAGCTGAGAAATTTGACTTGATTTGCACTACCGCTGAAAAGATAAGGTAAAACGGTTCACTTTCTGATCCACAGACAATTCAGAGAGATGGAAGTGACTGGGTGTGTTCATTGTGATTATGCTTTGCGATTTCCCCACGTTTCGCTGAATCAGAGTGCAAAGAAACCACAGTGGTGAGTTCCACTCAGCCTGGATTTTCGAACGACTGAATCGCCTGGTCGATAGCTCGTCGTGAATCGTGCAACCACAAATAGAACCACTGCTATTTAACTGATGATCAGTATGCTGACCAATTGCGTGCTTCGCTGTCTGACCTTGCCACGCGCCAATCAGAAGATGACTCACGTGTCATTGGGTCACCAACATAAGCAAATAAACAACATACTCGGTGGACGGCTACCAATATTCTCCTGTGTTTTGATGCACTATTAGCTTCTAGGTCGTCATTAACCATATCAATAACGCATTTTCGAACCTTGAAGTTCTATGTGGGTTCGGTTTGTGATTGCCTGAGGGAAATCAATGGGCAGTTTGCAATTCGCGTAGGCTTGTTTTTTGTAGCGAAACATTTGGTGAATTAATTAAAAACATCATAAAATGGGCTACCAACGAATCACTAGACGCGAACTGAGAAAAATTTGGGCTTTTAGTGGCTCACCTCGATTGTCACTGAATATTTTGAACAATTCTCGTCCGGGCTCGTCTTTGAACATCTCGAACGCTTCGATTTTACTTGGTGGTCTAGTCAAACGCAAATCAATCCGTAGGATACATTTTTCATGTTATTTACAATGATTTTCAACCCGAAAACAATAAGGCAAATATGCAATGTGAAACCAGGTTTCCCATGAGTAGACAAACCAATTTTGTTATTTTATTGTTTTTATTGAAATTTTATTACTTATTTTCTACACACATTAATGACTTTGAAGAAATAAACAAAACTAAAATGGTTGATGAAATATAAAATGAATAAAATAAAAATTTGAATAGCATATTACTGACAATAAAAAACAATTCATGCCAGCTGACTGATACACAAAGGGTCCAAACTTCGTTCGTATTGTGCTGGTTGCAATACGTCAAATTTTATGTTTATCATCCCATTAATTACAAACGACGGTCAAATCTGACTAATCTCGCTTTCTTTTTTCTGTTCCGGTTACATGGTAACTTCACACGATGTGGTACTTTCAGCAAAGTTCATTTTATCAAAATAAATTACATTTTATGTTCGATAGGGCCCTAAATAATTGCTGGCTTTTTTATACGCCAAATTCAATCTCATGACATCCACTCATCCGTAGCTACTGCTCATTTACTCACGGGGCCCTCTTATAGTTAGCGGTTTTTGAAACGTAACAAGCATCTGTTGTAAGGTTTAAACTTCTTTGCGTGCACCTCAGGCCGATGTTTAACTGATGGTTGTGTTCGGTATTGGTCGAAATCAAAATTGTTACCCGGTGCGCTGTTTTAAATCAGAAATCGCGTTTTGTCATCCACAGGATTGCATTTCACTGAGAACAGGCAAACACTTTCGTTTGCTCGTTGTTCGTTTTCACTCGTCGTTCATGATCTCGTGTTTTGTACGTACTGCAAGAAGACTATGGTTCATACCACTCTGAAGTTGACTTAGAACGACTGGGTAGTCAAGTCATAGCCTATTCGTTTATGGCGAACAACGAGCTCCCCCCCCAGATGCCCTAGTCCACTTGATAAATTCAGTTTTTCAATTCCTAGACAAGCAAGGCACTGCATTTCATATGCGCTTCCTAAACTACACTAGTTTCTTTCATTGTTTCGACCGAGACTAACTTAGCTCTACTGCCCAAGTTTGAATTGTTCATTACTTTATCTCTCCTCTATCATTAGTTCAGTGATAGAACGCACTTCAATAAGTTACTTGGTAAAACTTCTGGTTCGCTAGCGGTCAATTCCGGATACCGTCTTCCTGTCTTTAACCCATTTTATATTCGCTACCCACCGACCATCTTTGATGATCTTATTACGTATATTGAGGACGTCACCATTAGTTTCAAATCCCAAGGTGACTTCCGTTTCACACATCCACAAGCCAACTTATCTCTCCCTATTCTCATTCATCTATTACCACTGAAATATTTAAAGATATCTTCTTGAAAAAATTTCTGAACTTCACTGAATGTCGAACATAACATCCAAGTATTTCAACTGTAGTACCTAGTTTAAAAAATGTCACCTTTTCACTAGTCAAGGGAGAACGGTTGCATTCGTTTGAGCGAAATGTCTCTGTACTCTATGTTGGTAACCAGACTGTTCACACAGTACTTTCGTTACAATACGTTGGAGTCACTCCGCGTCAAGATCTCACGTGAACTGCATTTTTGAAAATATTTGATGATTACGTTTCCTCTCTTCCCGCATACGATCTTTAAACGTTCTAGTGCATTTACTTACCAGTTTTGCATAAGTTTGTGTTGTCATTCCTTTTCACTACCACTTTCCAGTTTTATTTGCCGGTCTGTTAAAATCATTTCTCGTACAAACGGGATTCCCTATTTACACTGGCCTAACTATATCGCCACAAAGCGTTTCGCCTCTTGTGAAACATTCTGCAGCAGCATTCACTCAGACCTCAATCAACCATTACACACAGCACGGAAACAGTGTCTATTCACTTCCGTAACCAGGTATCATTATAAACTTGTGTATATCTGGACTATCTGTCTGTTTTCTCGCATCTTTCTAAATTTCTGGCACAGAATGCGCGAATCAGAGACAAACGTTTCACAGACCCTAAGATAAATGATATTCACTTTTCCATTAGCACGCTACCTTCATCTCTGATCCTCACGACGCTCCTTTTTTCTGAATTGAACTGTATACGATTATAAATGACTCTGGTGTGCATTGAGCTGAAAATTCAGCCACTGTGAGATGCGTAAAGCAATTTTCGACTTGTGACTTGAATTTCAACGCAACTATCAGCATCTTGCTTTATTTAAGACCGGGAAGGTTATCAGGTTTGAATGAATGTTCTGCAGTGCAAATGAAGGAGACAATTATAAAGTACACGCCGAATTGCGATTTGGTGAACCAGATATGATAAATTCACGGGACTCAAATCTGTAATCATTCTTTTCTAGCCCTGCTGAATGTGAGGAATCCGTGCTACAGCGTCCGTGAGATTGCTTTACAGATTGATGTAGTATGAGCACACAAACATATCTGCTTGAGCTCATCATCGACTGGCATTCACCTCGTTCAAATTAGTCGCCGTGACTGGGATGTACAAAAGAGCGAACATATCCGGACGCATTAACTCCACAATTAAGGCTTGTTCTC
>UZAN01042966.1:16540-27522 GCA_900618425.1 Echinostoma caproni
ATAATTTACATTTGACATCAAGTCCTAGTTTAGGTAGAAACGTTGCAATAAACATTTTACAACTCAGTCCAAATAGGCAACTAAAAGACAGCAATTAAAACTAGCGAACGAAAGTGCACGGTTAATTGTTGTAAGAACAGAATAGAACAGAACAGTGTGCGCCTCAATTTTCTCTCGATATACATATATACATATATATGTATATTGAAAAAGTACCATTTGCTTTCGTTATTAGAAGCCTTCCTGTGAAGCAGTCGTTCAATGACGACAATAATAAGATGGAGCGACCAAATGACTGTGATTTACGGAGAATAAGAGGTTGTGCAGCAGAATCAAAAGCGGAAGAAACACATAGCGAACGGATTTTGGCAATCGTGTAAAGATTTTTTCATAAAGTGCATCAGTGATGATACAGCGTCTAAAGTAGATCTATTGGGTACATACGCAAACCGAAGAGGATCATTGAAAACATTATTATCAGACTGCTTGCGGGTTACAATAACGCACTCAGCTAGTTTAAGTCCAGATGAAGTAATGGCAATGGAACGAAAGTTTTTAGATAAAATGCAGGAGATGAAGAGGATTTAAGGATGGGAACAATGGTGAATGGTCTCCAGGATACTGGAATTAAGTGTGTCAATGGATTGATTAATAAGGGACGCAAACATTCATGTAAGTGAACCCGTGCTCTATTTGAGCATAGCTTCAGTTTGTACAACCCTCAACCATGCGCCGGTTTTGGTTACTGTCTTTGGCTGCCCATTTGGATGAACAGTAGGAGAGAGACAGGAAAGTTGAAAATTTAGTCGGAGAGAAAATGAGAAATTGCTTTGTGAACGAAGCATTCAGTCTTTTGAACTCGGCCCTGATTTGCCTCGTAAGAGGTCTGACAGAGGTTGTTTGTTGCATCTTGAAAGCTGGATCTTTGAGTCTTCCTTGAGCTTTTATCAGCGGAGATCATACTCTACCAGTGTGAACAAACATTCTTTTCATAGTACAGTACAAATTAGAAATCACCTAAGTTGCTGAAACGGATAACCACGAAGAGATAATGACAAGAGATTTCTTCCGGAGAAAGAGTTTGCCGACTGAAAGATTCCGAATTTGTATGTTCAATTATTTGGTCTGAGCGAAAGCGTGGTATACCAACCCAGAGTACACTTTTGGCTTATGACACAGGAGACAGTGGTTGCTATTGAAGATTGGTGCCTTCAGTTTGAGAGAGAAAATATTTGAATGATTAGTAATGCCCCTGTTCAATACACCGTATGAGAGAGATTGATCTGTTGATCCATGATTAAAGTGGGCAACAATTGAAATTAAAATATCATCAACTAGGAAAGCAATGAAAGGAACGAATGCCTCTCACAAGGAAGAAGCTGATATCGATTTATGAGCAAACAGAAGCAATGCAGAGAATGGTACTTATTTTGCTCCAAATAGGGGAAAACCTGGGTCAAAATGAAACAATGAGGCAGTCAATACCATTACAGTAGAAGACAAACGAAGTTTCGAACTTATCACAGAAGCTGCAGTTAACGCAGATTATTACCTTACCTTCCTTCCTTTTCCTGCTTGTTCCCCTGTATTGTCGAAATCTTCCGAAACCAGGTACATTCAATAGCGAACGCTCTATTTTTTGGTTCAACCAGAATTCCTGTATGCATATGTGTTTGTTTGCACGCGATAGGTTAGTAGATCATTCATGTTAACCACTTTGCTAAACAGTGGGTGGATTTTGGAACTGATCAATGAGGGGACAGTTATCTTCACAGAAGTTGTGTATGTGCAAGAAAGGTCTGCTACTCGGGACACTTGCTTTTCTTGCTCCAGTTCCGGTAGAACCATTTAAGTTGGATGACACAAATGACAGTAATATTAGCAATAATTCCCTGGGATACGAAGGCCGCGAGAACATAGTGGAAACACAGAGAAATAAACTCCGTTGCGAGTGTGAACACAAATGTGGCGCAGCTAATCGAAGGAGGCGTGCAAAGAATGATGATCGGATGGCAGAGTTCAGGTGTACAAATTATTCAATTATATTTCTCATTTGTAACGTTTACTGTCCACAAATCATCTCGGATTTGAACTCTGAAACTCTTGAATCTACAACCTGACACATTCACATTCATGCAAGAACTGAGAAAAATTGTTGTTCAACTCGGATACAAGAAAGGCAAAGAAGTGTGCAGTGTGTTTATATTAAACGGGGCAGTTTCTCTGAAGCCTGCAACCGAACTAACTTATTCAGTACCAAATCGTATCAACTACGATCAGCTGGCATCATAGACAGTGATGAGAAAAAATAAGCTCAAATTGACAATCATTCAGTCAATTTAGACCGATGATGTTGGACCTTTGGAATTCAGGGACACATGTTTGAGGTTTCGTGCACGATTAGAACATAAAATGATCCCATAATAAACCCGATGATTATGCGATGTCTTTGAATAAAGATTGCACCCTGAAAACCGATTCTACTCTTCGTTCTGATTTGTTCGCTCTTTCCGCCTCTTCGTGTGATTTTGTTTCGCGGACTCATTTGCAGAGATCCAATCAGACCGAAAGAGGATCCGATCATCACAAGCGGTTTCCTGTTCACTGGTTTAGAGAACGGCGGAATTCATTGTGAATATCCGCTCGTGCATCAGCTCACATACTTCCACCGGCTCGTGATCGTTCGTGATCGCAAAAACCAATTCTGCTTTGATTTCCTTGTTCTACACAGATGCTGACCTTGAAGGGGTCTGCACACAGTGTGGACCCCGACAGAGGAGATAACCATAGNTGCATTGTCTGCGTCTGATCATGAACTCTCAGCACAGCTGAACCATTGCCCACTTGAAAAAGACTCTCGGTTGATTTTGACGCAGTTCAACTATCGTAAATCGCATTTCCTCCATTTCATTCAGTTTTCTGTCGCTCAATATCTGTGAGGTTCATATCAAATATTGCGTTGCCTCTGCTCGTAAAGTCCATGCTAACATCCACTCTATCTTTACATCTTGATCTTCTGCAATATCGTTGCCCTGCATACATTCCACGCGTAGATTGTGTGCATAAACAATTGACAGTTTCTAGCCCAACACAAATATTTACAGACAGTCATAAGGTTATAAGAAAGCTTCCAACAAACCATGATGCTTGAGATTATAGTTCCTCCATTGACTACTTTAATTTTTCCACTTCGGGTGGTTTCATTATTTTCCACATGATTGAAAATTTGTGCGAATACGCACACACATACAATCCGGTCCATACAGCACACTATATGCAATGAGGCTGTTTTTCTTCCGACGAAGCTTTTGGAATACTGTATCCCTAATAGTCTCCAGCAAGTGTTTTTCAGAATATAAGAATATTCATTGCCCTGCACCATTGTTTAAAGTATATGAGTTTGCTCAAGTATATCTTTGCTCGTTTTGATTCCCCCGAGTTCTTACATGAGTTATTAGCCTACATCTGACGGTATACAGTGATTTCAGTGGTAGAATTCCTAGTTGCGGAGTGGTTTTAGAACATCTAAAAGGGATAGTCAGCAAGAGAGACACAATGTAAAAGATCAGTCTGGTTGATAGACAAACGCGTATCGATCGAATTTCAACTCAATGGGTACAATCTTTCGATAATATACAGGCTATTCCCAACCGCACAGTATGACAATGTTCGCTCCATGTTGTTCTTTTATCCTCAGCAGTCAGCCGTGCATTGACTAGCGCCACGTATCTTTTATCGTGTACTGTTCTTGATCGGACGGATCGATCACTGGAAACGGTTCATCGATCGATAGCTCTATGGTTGGGGCCACTCCGACTTCATCTTTATGTTCAACTACTAAAGATCGTTTGCCGAACTGTAGTTGTCGCCTCATTCGTTTCTAGGTGTTTTGAATATTTTCAAGGGCAATATTCACGCACGTCCCATTTGTGCAACTCATTTCTATTCCTATTCTAGTCGACTGACTGCTTTTGACGTCCGGTTGTCACGTTGCACAGCAACTGGTTCGCATTGGAATCACTAGATAGAAGAATTGCTATTAGTTAGGTTACGTTCCACTACGTAAAGACGAATTTGGCGATCGTTCATTATAGTGTATCCAGTAATACATAGCAATAAACATCAATCTCATCCGCAGCGAATATTGCCACTCAGCGTTCACCATAGGAAAATCTTTTCACGCTAATGCTCCATCAATGCCAAATGTGGAATGTTGTTGTTGATTTCGGTTTCTTATACAGTATTTTGTGAAGAATATAATCTCAATGACTCGTGATAACCGGCAGCTTAAGCAGTGGTGAACTACACGACGAGGCCTCATTAGAATGAGTGTGGAATAGAGCCAGACAACATCAAACCAGCCTTCAGTTGGAGTTAGAATTGCGGACCCCAAATCACGTAAATCATTGATGACATCTCACCAGGAGTGGCGGATAACCATTGTCTCCCAGTACTTTTTTGAGGCGCTTCATTTCCATTTGGCGGTTATTGTCTTCATTGCAGAGCTAGAAGTAAACAAACCAGTGATACAACCTAATGACAAAAGAGATCGTGTGACCGCTACTGGCATTCCATATAGATCAAGCACTTCAGAAGCAATCAGAAAGATCCTCGATGATTTCAACATACACGCACTCTCTCTCAGTTGACAACACTCTGAAACGCCATCTCACGAAAGCCCACGATTCGGCCGAATTGCAAGATGAAAACAACTGCATTTACAAAATCAGTCGTGAGGAATGCCCCGTAGAATATATAGGACAGACCAGTAGACAACTTAAGACAAGAATAACCGAACATAAGAAAAAAGAAAAAATCGGCCTACGGACAAAACAACTCTGATAAAACTAAAACGAGACTCAACGATTGCTCTTCACGTCATAACCGAAGGTCATACCATAGACTACGACAACTCGGATTTCGAACATGCACTGAACACTTGTATGCCAAAGCTTTGGCTATTAACACTCACTCTGCGTGTGTCAACAGGAACCTCGGAATCGAGATCCCAAACATTTAGACTACCCTAACATCCCTAACGCATAATCACGATAAAGGTCACGGTGTCACTTGACCTCATCTGATAATGGGAGTTAGTATGACAGAATCATTCAGCCCACCCCCACACACGCACACACAAAGACACATACACGACGAAATATCCTTTGACTTGTGACCCTTTCCTCCGAGTCATCTGATTGTAAATCTGCGTTGAGAAAGACTACCCACGGTAACCGACTCGTCGGCGAATATAATTCTGTAACGGCATCGCTGTGTTATTAACACTATAACATTCACAATTGTATAGTGCTTCCTAGCTTCCTAGCCCCTCAGTTCATACTTCGTTTGCTCTATACATGACAAAATCCTTTATATAAAAATAGCCAGCTGAGAAAAAAATTAGCTTAAGTCATCAAGTTTGGATTAGTGCATTCGATTATTTAGGGGCAACAGCCACTCTTACGGTCCCCACACAAAGGTTCGCGGTTTGAGTCCTGACGAAGACACAACGTATGCACTGTTAACGAGCCCCAAACAGAACGAAACAACTGTCCAGTGACCCTTGTCGGTCATCAAGAATATTTTCATCACCCTGGAGAAAGCAGTGGCAATACAAAAGCCAGAATTAGTATGACACGTGCAAACTGTGATTGCCTCTCTCCCTAATCGTTTCATTCCACCGTAGCAATGAATCCCCTTTCAGCGGAAAACATTTGTATCTCTGATAAACTAGTGTTTCTTTTTAGTTCACGACAAAAGAAAAAGAATGAGTCTATATATATTGCCACCGGGCGGTAGCACACTTCACCCTGCGAACCCAGCCCACGTGACATTTCGATGCACTCCCATCCACCAATTGCGACGGCCTGCCATCTGAAACCGCGTGCATTCATTCACTGTCACTCCCAAATCGCGTGCGCGTGATTCGTCAATGTGTACGCTTGTGGTGTCTAAAGTCACGCGATTTTGATTGGTGGATAGGCGTGTATGAAGTGTGTTAACGTGACACGTGCACTGCATACAGGGGACTGATGACACCAAATCACAATCACGCGTGTTGGGACGTGCTGTCGGTTCATAGGGGAGNCTGATAATATCTTTTCGCAAAACGTTTAGCCACTCACACTACCCGATTAACATTAAAATATCTCATGTGAGTTTCGCATTGTCACAATGATTAGAATCACTTAGGAAATTATAACACGTGGACTGCTGTTGCCTTTTACCAATGTGATATGGCAAATTTCCACTCTATTCTTCGCTTTTTAGCAACAGTGAACTAAATAAATGAATGCCCGTGGCAATAATAAAAAATTATTTCTGTTCTATGGATATGCAGTAATTATACGCAATTAATCTTTGATCAATGAGCCCTGGTCCAACAAATGTTGGTAAGTAACAATGAAGCAGGGAAATCGGACGGTAATGACAAGAATTTACGATAGTGTCCACAGATCACTGATCTGCAGATGCGTATCAACCAACTATGTCGTGGTGAACATCACGGTGAACATCTCAACATTCCTCCAAAATTAAGGGAATTCATAAAAATCAAAACGACGATAGAAACAGTTCAGGAGTTTTGTTATAGGTGGCACGATGCATTTGAAAATTGAAATCCGCATGCGCGTTTTTCATTTTAATAGGCCAAAACGCGGTAGTCTAAAATGGTTTGGTTACAACCTTAGGGTCATAACAACTGATCTGTCGAAATAAGCACATACGCGTGGGCATTTTCATCTTTTCAAGAGTTTTCTCCCAGAATAAAAAGTTTTACTGAGTGCAAATGTTGAGTTCGAAAAATAAAAGGTCAATTTGTGTCAAGTCAAGTCAAGTTTAAAATGCCATCTTATTCAAAATCCATCCCATGAAGTTTCACTGCGCTTGCTCACCTGTAAAAACGAAGCATCCGGATGAAGTGTAGGCGTTTTGACCATCACATTCAATGCTTTTTCACTCAAACCTAAACCATATCCACTGGTCAAATCAAGATCCCCGACTTGGTATTGAGATGTGACTGTCCCACCGGCATCCGCGGAGCCATTAGCACCGGTTTTCAATTTGGCTGCTCCTCGTGCATTGATCGTCCGAGTGCCGGAAACCGTGGAACCAGATGGTGCTGTAACTGAAACTGAATCCGTGGAACTGCCTTGGTTGATCACTTTCTGTCGCAATTCTTCAACTTGGGCTTGAAGAGCCCTGAAAAAAGGGGAAAGCTATGTAGTACCGTTCGTTGTTCACATGGTCCATGTCTATCGAACAATTGTCATGAATTTGTCTCATACGTTTTATCAACATCATGTATGTAAACACTGGGGGTGTGTAGGTGCGCAAAGTAAAGAGAAATATGAGATGTGTACTGACAGACTGAGTTTCAGTTAGATGGAACAGAGAGAAAGTAAAGTCACGGTGTCTGAAGGACGTCTAGCGAATTCCCATGGGGTTTATCAGATAATGCAAACATACTGTAAAATAACTACTTGGGCTGGGTAGAAACGAGTTGTGAGATGCGACGTGCCACATAAACAACGCGGAGATTGGGAACGATGTTCATCTAAAGAAAATATTCTTCTTCAAACTTTCTGAAAACCAGAAAGAACATCGAAGGATGCTAAACAATAAATGAAAAATAAGGATTTCAACAGAAAATTTGATGGTCTATGCCAGTGAAAAAATTCTGCTCAAAACAGTTCATTGATTTGTTGGTGAATATGTTTCAAATTCGCGCAATAGTTGTTCATCCTGTGAACATCCTTCACACCAAATTCCATGCAGCGTCAATGGTCAGTCAAGCAGATTCAAATCGTTCTAACCCCCAAAACGGTTGATTTCGGTTAGGTTTATTTTTAAATTAAACTGTGAGATGAGCAGGGCCTATGACCCGCAACAAGCTCGCGAAGATGGATTACGCTATATCGTGTAAATGGAAAGTGAAAAACAGTCTGATCGGCTGCCCGGTGGCCGAATGGGTAGTATGCTTGTGTTCTGCCTGTGAGGTTCCGGGTTCGATCCCCAGTTGGATCGATGCATTTGCACTGCTAATAAGATCCAACCAAGTCGAAGTATATATATATATATATATTTACCACCGGCTTGAAAACAAGCATGGTGCCAACGCAACAACAATGACCGTGAAGGGGATAGGTGGATTAGGATACAGAACATGGGGAAAAGTGAGTGAGTTGTTCATTGCTTTCTGGCTTTTCAGTTCACTCTTCATTTGCTATATACACGACGAATTCACCTTTGAAATTAAACTGTGATACATTTGTGCACTGCTATTTATTCCATTCTGATCGTATACACGTCATACGCTAAAACGGAATCATCAAAACGTGCCTTGCCAGTGTGCAGTTATCGTTTAGCTCCTATGCTGCTTTACTCACACGTACCTCTTTGTCACGTGGTCTCTGTTTTCCGTACGCAAAAGTACAAGTAAATAAAATGTGGATGAATTTCGGGCAAGCAATGAAATTTCAAGGTCAAGTGTTTATTTATGGCTATCGACAAGTTTCACTCAATTCGAATTAGCCCATCATGTTCCACACAATCCTCTTAAAGATCTGGATTGACGAAAAAATTCACCCGAACACCAAAAGGTACTACATGCATATAAAGCGACTAGGTTTATCCCTCACGAGTGCTTTTTTACCTCGATGAGAAAGTCGAGAAAATAGCACAAACCATGGTTGAAAATTAAGGATAATGTGCCAACGCTCCACCAATGCAATGTCCCCGTTTGATTCCAGACTTGTGAATGTACAAAAAAGCTTTTTTTCTATTTCATTTTTCCGTTTCTTGCTCTAATTTCGTGGGTTTTTCCACGACAAACTTTTATCATACATCTTCCATCTTATTCCACTTCATCTTCTTCTTGGGCATCGTCACCGAGACTTTATGTCTTTTCAATCGATTGCCAACCAATGTGCGATTTCTCGGTTTCACATTAACGCCATACCTACGTCTGCGGTACGGGACTGGCAACTAAAATACCGAATCAATATTACTTGGTTCTGTGTAGGTTTGAGTTGTAAAATGAAGTGTGCAGAGGGAGAGAAGAAAGAATTGATTTATCCTCGTGTCCAATGTTATGGAGTTGTGAATTTCCAAAACCATGTGTCAGACACAGTTCACACCCGTCCGATAGCGTTCCGCCCACACTGCAGTGGGGCACACCATTCGTACTCTTTCACTGTGCAAATCAGTGACCTGTCTGGATCTCTTCACCAAGGGTTAGTGATGTTTTTTTTTCTCTCACAGACCATCCGAACAAAAATAATGTGTTCTGCAATTAGGATGGAACAGTTACGCCGGTTGTACTCTCGCCTAATAGATTAAAGGCTAAAAGTGCATTTGCCACGGGCACTCAAACAGATGGCAATGCTTGTGATAGATAACTGAATGCGCAAAGCAAAAGTGGATTTGATGAAAATATGCTCAAACATTTTTTTAGGTCAGCAAGCTTGGATTGGCCCATTCGATTTTTAAGAGACACCCGGCACTCTTGATGTTCTTGGGTGTGGGTTTTACTCCTTGGGAGGTCGTAAATTCCTCACAATCTCGTGCATTTACATGAGACGGAAATGTGTGTGATATCCGACAAACAGCACAGCACAAACATTTATTTCCATCGCATGCAAATGCATGAACTTGTGGAGAATTAACGATCTCCCAAAGAGTGAAACCCACACCGAAGACTGTCAAGAGTGCCTGGTGCCTCTGAACAATCGAATGAGCTAATCCAAGCTTGATACTCTAAACATTTATTGAGCCATTCGCACAAGAAGATGACCATCGACCGTGTAGCTAATGGGTAAGGGTTTGAAGTCCCAACCCGAACGTTCGTGGTTCGAGTCCTAACAGGGACACCAAAAGTACACACTGCTGACGCGTCCCAAAAAGGACGAATTCAAACTACATTATCTTTTGAACTCATCTGATGCACAACACCCCAATGTGATTGGGTTAGCTGAAAGACTGTTTACGGCTAGTCAAGAGCACACGGGTTCATCCAACTTACCGATTAATTTGTTTGAACGCAATAAACATCTCTTTCAGTTGTCGCAAATTCATTATCTGAAATGGATAGAGGAGGATTACGTATTGGATCTGCAACAGAACCGAGCATAGACGACGGGTGAGCTGTAAGCACAAATGTGAACCAACGTTTTCGGATGGAGTCAGTCGGTCTGGACAACAATCGATTGACCGATTTCGGTCAGCCGTGAAACGATCGGAAGCAAACCACTTGATGTGGGGATACCAAAAGGCTAGTGCATGATGCATTATCGAGTGCGTGTGTATGCGTGCACCGAAATTGGTCCCCGTTCGGACAGCCGATACCGAATGAACTAACACGTAAGCGAGCAGACCTCTGGTTCATATTCCGATAATATGTCACTGGATGGAATCAAATAGGTAATGAGAAATAATCAGATGGACAAACAGATGGGCGTCGGATATTTGGACAGTATTTACTGGCACAAAATGGCATAGTGATTGCGGATTGAGAATGGATCTGAGTTTGTTTTTTTAATTCAAATGAAATTAGGCAACGGTCTAACGAGCTAACAGAGGAAAGTCGCAACAGTTGAATATACTCATTTGCGTGTGTTTAACCACAATATTATCCAAAATACTAATGCGCATCAGGACAGCACGGTTTTATTTCTTGCATACCTAAAGTTTATTGGTGTGACACCAATCAATAAATGTGAATCATCTCTATTTCACATTGATATTGTGTCTATCTAATTTCCTTTGAACAGATTGACGCAGACAGAGCCACCCGTACAGGCTCCTTGAGATCCTGGCAAACAAGCCCCAATGGTTGCGTCATTCAGTGGTCAGACTTCATCATCCATCACTTGCTCTGCACGACTGATGATATATAACTCATCAAATCACTTCTGGTTTTTACTCACCAGAACAAGTTTATTGGAGCATTTTTTATCACACACCTCAGTGTGATGAACAGCAGA
>UZAN01042966.1:28747-38849 GCA_900618425.1 Echinostoma caproni
AATGTGACCAGACTCCTGGTCAGGGTTTTCATAACCTCATGTCAGATCTTTGTTTTACCACCCTTTATCTTTTCCCCCCACTACTTGCCTTGGAGAACATCGCTCGCCGTGGCAACCTATCTGGAGACATGCGTAGCACATGTCCCAACCAACGTAATCTATGGAGGTCGACTACTTGCTCCAGTGGACGATCGCGATTACCTAAAACTTCACGCTCAACCTCAGTATTGCTCATCCGGTTACCCCACCAGACTCGTGCAATGCTGCGTAGACAGCGGTGTTCAAACACCGACGGTCTATCTTTATCCCGTTTTCTTACTGGTCAAGTTTCTGCTCCATGTAGCAGAACTGGTCGAACTGCTGCAGCATACACTCCATCCTTAAGAGACAGCTGAATATCGTGACGGCACCACAGATGTCTCAAGTTGGCAAATGCCAACCGAGCCTTTTTCATGCGTGCCGACACTTCATCTATGATTCGTTGGCCAGGTAGATATAGCTGCCCAGATAGAAAAATTTGTCCCCTGCCTCTACTTCCAGTTAGGGTAAAGTTGGGGGCTGTTTTATAATCACACCAAATATCTCCATGTAAGACCTAACAAACAACCGTCCTTCAATAACTTTCTCGTCCAGATAGCGATTCCAAGAGCAGTAAAACAAAACGCAGCTAGAAGGATGTAGTGCATAGACAACAGCGTTTTCAATCGTCTTGACAAACGGTGGGTTCTGACGAACCTTCTGAATTGCTTTGCCCTTGATCTGATTGGTTGTCCTAAGACAAAGCAGTTTTAGAGAGTACACCAATTCCTCGATAGATGTTCTCATTAGACTATTAATAATTTGATGCTATACATTCAGTACCGTACCATATCCTACTAATTCCACTAATATGTTTCTGGTGAGTTTTGATCGTTTTTCGATAGTAATCATTCGAGTGAAGATCGTTTTATTGTGTACACTGTCATGACATTGATATTTGGGGCATGTGTTGTTCATGTCAAATGATATAGTTTGCTCGGCATGTAATGCTCGTCAAGGCAGGTAGTGGGTGAAAAAAAACATGGCTGGTTCGTCTAAAATCTGACATGAAGATATGATAGGTGAATGAGTTCTATGGGTCACAATAGGATTCCTGGATGAAAACCTGGATATCAGTGTGATTGATGATGATATGGCTGTGTTTCGTAAACAGACGGGTTTATGTATCTGTTCAATGTCTTTGCAAATTCACTTTCCATGAATTCCTTGTATTCATCTTAATATCAGCATTTCAACAGTCTAATTCATCCTTCTACTTCTTTATCCAACCTGGTAACCTGAACCGTAGCGCAAAGATGCAAGATTTATGTTTTTATGGACTAAACCGAACACGGTTGCCACAATTTATGTTTTATCGCTCTTCTTCTTGTGTCAGGATTTCTTTTGTGTAAAACAAATATATATTTTGCCATGCAAAACTTCCGTACTTCTCCGACTCTTACACGCAAACACACGTATCAAATGATAACGCGCGTGGAACGCAGTTATCAGTCGATCGCACCGACTTTCGTGCTCTCGTAGCGCTACGCTATTATCATCATTATCATCCACAATTCATTCTTTCCATTGGGCAACATCGAGCAAGTTAATTTATGTATATGTACATCCAGAAACATTAGTCCCAGCCACCTGAATAATCTGTATGTGGCTGGAGTGTGGAGCAAGAAGGGAATTAACCTGTTTGACGTCTGATTTCATTTGGTCCATCCCACTGTCACATCCGATCACGATCCGATCACTGATTGGTGACCGCGAGAGAAAGAGATGTTCATCTCAACTGACATTGCGAGGACAAATTTGTTAACAAGGTACCAAAGGAGGGCATGTATGAGCAATCCTATTGTTCAATTTCGACCGTTTTGATTGCATTCAAAATAAATCGGGTTCATTACATTGCGTTTGTGTGCCCACTATGGGAATCGAAGTCAAAAGTGTTTATTAGTTAGATCGGTCGGTTAGATCTGATCGCAAATTAGCAGTCTGGACTAATTCCATATTCTGAGTGCTGTTGATTGTTTTTAGTTGACCGTTCTATTTATTGTCTGTTCAAGATCCTGTGACTTTGGTCACGTGATCGTTATTTCAACTAATCGATGCCAGCCAGACACGGAGTGATACAAACAAAAAAGGTATGCGCGAAACTATCCGTATTCCGACAGACACTGTTTCAACAGATGAATTTCTGTCACGCGAAAAAAAATAGTGATGATGATGAACTTAACATTGTAAATCCAATTCGTAACCAGTGAAAATAACAATTAGTTGCGTTTTATTTTTAAAAAAACTATAAGTCTCCGTGACAGGTGAATAGCACCGTATTTTGGTAAGCAAAACATTTATTAATTTTTATCTTCGTTGCACCTGATCTAATGTGTGCCAATTTTGCGCATCACTTACTTGCAAATCGTTCACTTCCCCATCCAAATATTTCACCACATGATTACGTAATTGTTGTTTCTCCTGTTCCGTCAACGGTTCATGACCGATGTTGCCGCAATTGTGCTGAAAATAATTAAAAAAATGAGGAAATAAATTGTGCCAATTGAGTTTTTGTCAATATAATAGTAGATTGAATTGCTCCACTGACATGGAACAGACTTATACTGATAATAAAATGTTCAGTTCTTGGCCCGGACGCTTGGGCTTTCAGTTCGATTGTTCGTTTGTTTTTCCACAAGCATGACAGTTCGAGAAAAAACCCGTTTCGACAGTGAGATTACAACTTTCGTCTCGCGGTTAATTGATCGGTGTACTGGAATAATCATCTCACAATATCGTTGATCAACTGTCATGTATACTTGTGAAACGCCTCAGAGATCAAGCTAATGCGTGTCCTTTTACAAGCCAAGTATCAGCCTATCGGTTTCATGAACGCGTCGGGTATCAAGTTCTTTCTTTCCGTGTGTGCGTGTTGATCCGTCAACGTATTCGGTTAACTTGTTTCAATCACCCACCATCCCTTATCACTTCTAGTCTTGCTGATCTTAGAACCTTCAAAGCTAACTATCATTGTATTAACTTCACTTTCATCGCTCATGGTTCTCTTACACTTCTGATGTCGATGACGAAGTTTTTAAACTATCTGCTAACCCAGTGAAACTTAGAAAACTTGTGGTTCTCTATTAGTTGACACTTTCATTTTTTGTGACTAATGGAGGATTTGATTCGATTGCAAAGGGGAAGTTCGTCGTGTGCGTCCAATGAAGCGTGAACTGAAAAGTTATGAAGCACTGAACAGCTGTTCCGATTTGGTTGGGTCTCATCAGCAATACGAATCCATCGACCCAACATGGGATCGAACCCGAAACCTGATGGGCATAACGCAAGCATGCTACCCACTCGGTCACCGGGCAGCTGACCAGACCATTTTCATTTTCCATTTAAGTGATATTGCATAACCTATCTTTGCGAGCTTGTTGCAACCCACAGATTTCGTTCATCTGAACACTAGTCTCCGGGGTTAGGACTCGGTTGGAAACAATCACAACCTGACTATTCATTTCATTTTTTTATTTTATTGTTTACTTCTCATTCTTTTCTTTCTTCTTGATTTGGCTTAAAAGTTAAGGATTTCATTTGGTCTTCCAGAATCCTGTGAAATTTCTCTCCGGAGTCAACTTTCGACCGCGCATGAATCTTGTAACCAAATATTTACACTGCTCTGTTCTTTTTTCAAAGACTGTTGCCTAACACCGAGCACTGTTTACACAAAAAAACTATTTTCGGACGATCTCAATTGAAACGTGTTTCTTCTCGATAATTCACACGCTTGACTAACACTAGTCCGTGCCCTGCAAACATTTAAGTCAATCGTTCATACTTAGTTCCGTTTCCAGTTTGTACAACCATTTGCCATGCCTGCGGTGGTTTTGATTGCTGTCCTCTGGCCACCCATGATAGTATTGAGAAGACTACGTGTCGTAGAGGGGAAATGGTATTGAGCTATCATCAATTATACTCGTAAAGGTCGTAAATCCGACAATACCATCTATACCATCTATTGGTTGGGTTATGCCCTATTTGCTCGTGCCACCCGAGGAGAATGGGTTAGCGAACGTATGTGCATACTCATTCTGAATCCCGGCTCGAAGGGTTGTACGCACACTCACACACCAAGAGCCTAGTCTAATTATTGAGATCGATTGTCAATTCAGCATGTGCCGTCCCCAAGCAGCGACTTGTTTTCTTCACGTCCGCAGTAGCCTGTATGCGTTTGGAGCGAAGATTGATTAAACCTAAACAACGGGAGTTTACTAGCTCGATGACGTCTATGGTGCAGCTTACGTAGGTCATATGGTAAGATGTCTGTTTCAATGCAATAGGACGGTCATAGACATACTTTGTCCAGGAACCAGAAAACCCTCGTATGATGTGCAACGCCGATGACATTCAAGTACCCGATTTGCGAGTCTGAGTGCCAGTGAGCTATACCGTACGTGAACTGCTACTTGATGAATGAGAAAATAATTTACGTGAGTCACAAAATTCAAGTCTAAGGTGTTTTCGATCAATATTTGATTCTCACTATTATTGATAATACTATTGCGTTGTATCCACAAGGGTAGCCCAGTGGATATCGTAGCTATATTAAGTTGACAAATCTAGTCATTTAAAGAAAAGCATAAGCATCAAATCTGAAAGCTGTCTTTCATCTTGCATGGTTTTATTGTGGTGTATGTAACGCGTTAGGCCAGTTGTTTTCGGATGTTTCGTTCTCAGCCAAGCACACATCATTCGTGCTGGTCAATCAATGCAAGCAGCACAGGATCTTCACAACAAATGCACCTCTGTATCTTTCAAATGACGTGGATAAACATAAGAGTAAACGTATTATCACCTCGAGTAGCAAATACACGCATCTCGGCAAACTGAACTGAGACACAGACAACTAACGGTGATGGTGTTTTGTTCCACAAGTATGTCAACGATCAGATCATCGAGGCTAGTCAGACCAATTCAACAGACCGGTTGGTGGTGGGTTCACCGAATGCCGATACTCTAATGTTGTTGTTGTTGCCCACTACTGTTTTCGAACTTATATTGTTGCAAGCTAACGGATGAACAGAATGTGGGAAGTGGAACCATCTCCTAAGACAGGATTCTTCATATCCTGATTCAAACTTCTAACTGATAGGTTTTTCTATTTAAAAAAAAACGATAAATCGAATAAGTACTGAACAATGGTTTCTGTTCGTTAATTTTATCAGCTATTGGCGCCGTGAACAAGTTGAGTAAGTGATTAAAAATGCTAGGATGGAACGTTCAAATCTGCAACAGGTGTGCAAGAGTCCGCTAGGCGCACCAAGGGTATGAATCAAGCGACTGACCAGGTGAATCTGGATGGACGATGTTTGAGACCACCAGTTAGTGCAATCTGACAGAAACAGCCACTCGATCAAAGCCTTAGTCTGGATGACTCAATGATTTCTTCTATCGTCTCTAGGGGCTTCCTCCACATGGATGCTTGTCTTCCGTATCGATCAGGAAATAATCTTATCATTATTTCGCGGTTGGAGCTGAGAAATCTACGTTTGTGTGAGCAGTGAGGTCAACGCGCGAGCATGACGTATTACAGCAGTGCGAATCAACTCCTCTTGACGTGGACCTATCCACTCACTTTGTGGTTAGCACAGTATGAAAACCTCGAAAATTGCAATTATTGTACAAACTGCTCGTCGGTATTCCATCTTTTGTTTCGTAAATGACTGATCGTTTTGTCATAATTAAATCGAACTGTTTGGGGGAATCAGCAGAGAGAATCACCACATCGAACCCACCCCGGTTCAATGCTCCCTATTTCTTTATTTTTAGAAATCATTTGCTAAATTTCCTTCAACCCCTAAGTAATTGATTTGTATTCAAAGAAATAAGGCAGAACTGTTAAAAAAGCGGAAAATAAACGCTTCTCAGATAGATTTCTGATAGATTGCTCGCGGAAAACACTAATTTACTTAGCTTGAGAACAAGCGTCTTAAGTTTTCTACACATTGATCGCTTAGACTGGATATGGTTTGTGTTCCATTTTCACCGTACCATAGATCGAAATGGTTTACGCCTGAAAACTGTTTTTGTTTACAGTTATTCAACCTTAATGTGAGTTTGAATTCGTTACGGAAACTGGTATTTCAATCGTCCGACAGAACCATATCACATCCTACTTGATGCATATCAGTCGACGTCGCGAAGCCGAATAATTTTTGTCCACTTCGTGTGTGCGTGTGTTGTGTACACGGCATATTGTCTGTAATCTAAATCACGTGATCCACTGTCCGGGATTGTTTTGCCAGAGGACAGTCTCACATTCTGTCCTCTCCCGGGTGGGAGATAACCATGGGCTGTGTATATATTCAGAATGCGCTCAAGGAGACAGCGGGATAAAAGTTTCAACCATAAAAACATGTGATTTTCTCCACATACGAACGTGTGCAGATCAAAACAGCACAGAGAAACATCCCTTTTTGTTCCATCAAAATAATATGGAACAACTTTACAGACAAACACATGCACGCACACCGATTCTATCAACAGAGACAACATCGTTACCGTACAACGACGGGGTATGGAAGAGTAAAAATTTTCCCGAATCGATTTCATACGAACCGAACCCACAATACGGGGACGAATAAACAAGTCGGATAGTGACAGGACGGACCATACGAACAGGAGAAACACATTGAAACAGCGCGTTTGCAATACATGCACTACAGTACCATATGATGTCATAGGTTAACAAACGTTGTATTTTTGCTGTTACCATTAAGTCGATGACTCACGTCACACACACGCATAGATACGCACAAACAGGGACATTAAAAGTGCACTTCGACTAGGCTCTCATCTAAAAGCTGTCCAGCCTTTTCATAGCGGTCCGGTTCAAAAATAACTTATTGCAAAAATGATGGTTTTAAGCAAAACGTCCCGTTAGCCACATACCTAAACAGGAAACCCATTTCCAATTCATATTTCTGACAGTTGATTCATCGATATTTTGGGATACACGTTTGACCAATCGAATGATGATAATGGTGATGAGCATCTCATTCCATGCTCTGCACTTCTTGATCTGTTCAGGTCGGAGCACTTTCTTTTGCCTTTCGTCAGTCTTGCGACCAAAATAATTACACATCTATTCAATCAGGTTTTAACTGGAACTAAAACAGTCAAATCTGTGCATATTTTGTTCTATTTACAAACGAATCTCCTTCACCGAACGGTAATAACGGGGCCACAACCTGGAAGAAATTACCAACTTACTAGCTATGTTTCCTTTGCGTTGATGAATTCAAGGTGATTGAATCTATTGGATATCTGATATCCGGGGTTATAACCGGGTTGGTGAATCAGTGGCAATTCACCTAGGGGAGTTGGCTAAAAACCCTGATTCCAAACCAACCAAGAGGAGGCGTACGAACCACACCCACACCTTTTCGGTTGTGGTAATGGTCACCGGCTCGATGGGGCATGGAGGTGTATTGGGCACCTTGGATGTTTGACCCCGTCCGAAAGGCGTATGATCCGATGAACTGGACACCGGCTTGCGGATTGTAGTTTTCGCACATCGCCCCACTACCTTGTGGGTCAGGCTTCGGTTAGCCAAAGGCTCCGGTTGTGGATTTCCCAAGAAAAAATCACCTGCCTTGGCCTGGGCAACCTGACAGTATTCGGCCCACTTGCAAATCGTGGAGCGTTTTTCTTTTTATAAAAATTATTGTACCACGATTTGTTTGGCACACAGTCTGGCATCAGACGTGTTTAAATCTATTGGAAGCTGGAGGGAACTGAAAACTCTCTGAGGTAGACACGGGTACTAAGCTAAGCTATCTGGAAGTTGTGGTATTTGCACACGGAAACTGGTGTGTATCATGTGGATTAGCAGCACGCACAGTTAGCCTGGAACTTTTCTAAGTAAGGTGTGCACATTCTTGAAGGAAATCAGAAATATATGCATATATTCACAAGACCATTTTAAGGTTTTATATAGAGTAATGTGTTCAAGCTTAGTCGCTCTTCTACAGGAAGGACGCAAGAAGGTCCAGCGACTAGTAACAAATGTGATTGAGTACTGCAGGCTAAGTCCACAAAAGATTGCCACCAAGACGGTCAACAGGTTGCTTCACCCACAAAGAGAGATAATACTCATTGGGATTACATTCTACTAAGTACCGCCGAATTTGAGCAGACTTGATTTTGGTGTATCCAATATTGAAGAACTATCCATGCCGTCCACTGCTTGCAATGTCACCCAACATCCACCTCAGGAGACATCATTGAAAGTTGGTGCTTCCAAATTGTTGACTGGAATGCCTGTGTTAATCTTTTTCCATCGGGGTGTGCACCACTTGGAACGCTCTCGGTCTCATGTCATTTCTGTGTCAACTGTTGAATCTTTCAAACGGAGACTCAGTAAAACCCTGACACACCTCACATTCCTACACATGGTTAATGGTTGTAAGAACTGAACTGAACACAACGAAAAACGCGAGTTTTGTTGAAGTTGTGTTATCTCCTACCCGGGGTTCAGATATAAGCTACTCACCGGCCACATCACTGTCCTCATATCATGCCAGAGTAACCCCGACTCAGTCGAATACAAATTGTTCATTACATCACTGCGCGTTGCAAATCCTCCTCCATTTAATCACCACTAATTTCAGTACTGGGATGAGATATCGCTCGAAGGTACGGATGTTTAGTTCTGAATAATGCACTGTGTTTAGTGTGGTCAGACCAATTTGAGTAGCAATTGAAAAATTGCTACAAACCAGCATGGAACTGCCGTAGTGTATCCGATGGCGGATAGATTATTATTCTTTCCACAAATTAAAACACTATTAATCCGAAATATTGATCAGTTTTATCTCCAAACTATCCCGAATTCAAATCGTTTTTATCATGTGGCACATGGTTCAACCGACGATATGCGTGGTTCAGTTGTTATGGTTGCTGATCTACTCGTCTGCTTGCTTTTAATACCAGAAACCGTTTTCAGTTTTTCGTCTTACGATTCTAATTGAAACAGTCAGCTAAATTTCCGTTCGTATCGCAAATGCGTGACTCGTTCAGTTCGATGTCAATGCGCACGAACTCGCGCCTGTTTTTCTCCGAAAGCTCTATTGAAACCCTCAGTCATTGAATACTTCAGTTTTATTTTTGATTGACCTGGATCTGTCGCATCGTCCGGTTATCTCCTGTGTGTTACATCTCAATTCACAAAATTTGTAACGATCCTGAATTTCTCCTGATCCGTAAGTTCCTTCCACGATCGATACCGATTTCTGCAACCTCATTTGGCAACTCAGATCCCACTTAAGGGTCGCTGTAGTTGGTGTGATCAAATGAGAGTAGGTCACATCAGTTTGCCAAACAAACATTATACCTTTGGAACAGTTGCTCTTTTAAAGGTACAGCAAAGTATTATGAGGCCAAGTCTGCGGGTATGCTATATTTCTAATGCGGTAAAATTTGTGAGTTTTTCACCCACCTGGATTACAATGAAATTATATTATTGCAAAGTTTTGTATTTAGGTTTTCCATCGTGTACTATTTAGATTCCTCGAAATTGGGAATGTTGCAAACCACTGAGGGGGGGGGGGAGAGGATGNGGGGCAGCAATTTTACCGAGATATGTGTACTGAAAAACTCCACAGCAATGTAGGCCAGGTCAACTTGCAAACCACATCATCGTGGACATACAACTGCTTACGGATTTCATACGGGACGATCATCTTGTCTCACATGACAGTCGAGGTGGCTAATAACAACCAGATATTGTGCATTCTGTTCTAACACTAAATTAATCATCAATTTGTTCGAAAGTAATGCCACATAGTTAAAACGGAGCTCAAAATGGATACGCAAAATGCCCCCCTCCACCCGGGGTGAACAGTTCCACCGAGGATGAGCAGTGCTCTCGTCGATTTCACATCTACTAGAAAATCATACCCACAGCTTACTTGAAGTAGACGGTGGTGTTTCTAATTAAAAAAATGAGAGGGCGAAAAGCCCATATTCGGGACTATAGAGGAATTCAGGAGCACTGGATGGCTAGTTCACCTAAACGAGA